>VUQI01021733.1:19338-54311 GCA_015106735.1 Paratilapia polleni
CGCTAACCGGTCTCCAAGCTTGTGTGACTGAAGCCTAACATACAAAAAAAAAAAAGAAATACCAAAACAACATTTACAGTGAAATTATCAAGTATAAAAGATACAAGTTTAAAAATAACCTTCATGTAACCGGCTTCACTTTGAATTGATCAAAACTTCTCCTGTAAACATAAAAACTGTTTTTGTTGGTTCGCACAACTTTGCGCACGTAAACAGGAAAGAGCTCGTCCACCAGAATTATTTTCTACCTTTATCAGTGAATCGCTCTGAAATACTCAGGATAAATAAATGTCCATACATCACACAGGTAACAACCAACCTGCTGATTCAAGCTTCATGTTACCTCATAAAACACGTTGAAATATAATAAAAGTTTAGGGGAACTTTAATGAATGAAACCACATGTACCATGTTAAACTTCCCGCAGAAAGACTTTTGATGGCATCTGGTGATCATCTGTATTTTTTTTTTTCTTATTGTCAACAGCGTTCCCAAATATAAACAAAATGTCTTTTTTTCAACAAATTTGCTCCTTTTTGTCTGATTTAAAAAAGTAATAAAGTGAGCAGCGGTTTCAGGAGATTGTTGAGCCTTTTCAAAAATAAAACTACATTTCTTTATTTGCATTTTCTGTAGGAAAGAACAAGCTTCGACAGAGCAGAGAAGTCAGAAAGTATTCAAAGTAGACGTGTCGCGATTTGCTGGTATTGACCATAACTGTGATATTTAAAAATATCAGAATTAACTGTATAATAGTGCTTTTTGTAAAGTATCTGTCCCTACACTCATAATATGAGTGTAATTCATCAGCAAAAAAGAAAACTGACATAACAAAATAATAAATAATTTGAATTCTGTGGTCCATGATAATCGTGTAGTAAAATTAGGACAGCCACAGTTAGATCTAAGTTTTTTTTTTCGGGGGTGTTGACAATAAGGAACCTGTAGAGTATCTTATAATCTTCAGGGCACCGAGGTACTGTTTCTTAAAACATATTTAACATAAAAATGTGCAAACAGAGAAAAGGACCATCTGAACGTGTATGTAACATATTTAACATTTTCTGAACGTTAGCATCAATCCTTCAGTTCCCACCAAAAGTCCCAGAAACACCAATTTCAGACCATCGTGCTTTATCTACAGTACTGCGTTAAATCTACGCCGTGGCCTGATGGTCATCTTCCAAGAAGTGCCACGACACGTCACAGCAACGCAGACCTCAACGTTTGTGACAGACGTGTTTGGTAGAATACTGATTAGCATAAGGATAACACCTCTGTAAACAACATGTAACAAACTGCTATTGTATCTAGCTTGCTCACTATGCTAATGACATGAATTGTCATAGCTCTGACAATTCACATATAGACTCAGTTGGTTTTTAAGCCTTTTCTCCTTCCTGTGTCAGTCAAAGTAATTGTTGGTCATGATTTATCAGCTCCAAGTCCACCACAGTCACCTCAGTTTTATAAGTGCAAATGTAAACAATGACACAGATTCAGCGCAGTACTATTAATTAAGCTTCAATGTCCAGGACCTTTCCGAGGAGTAAAAGTTCCTCCAGCTCACTTTATATCTTTATATTTCTTATTTATTTTTCTCACACAGAGGGCCAAAATCCTCATTATGGCTGCTAGTGGACATTCCACGGTTTGGTTGTCTTGGTAACCCTCTATTTTAGTGACCACCCTCTCATATGACAATCAGCTGTATCATCTGCTTGCGTCAAAGCTGAGAAAACTTTTTACGGGACTGCCCACTTTGAGTCGCTAATGGTTATTTTGCCCGTCGTTGCTACAACTCGCTGGACTTCATTGACGTGCCTTTGCCACATTGCTGCTGGTCTTTACCAGTGTAAATGTCTCTTTATACCAAATCTTCACAGAAAACAAGGAACAACGCTGAAGGAACCTCGGAAAGTTCCCAGACATTAAATCCCAAAAATAAAAGTTACTTTTAGAGCCCGACCGATTTCTAAGACCGCTACTGATACTTGGTGATTTAAAAATCCGATATTCTGATATATCAGCCGATATGTTTTTTTTCTTCCAGATACACAAAACATAATTCCCTAACATTTGTTAGGTGTAGTTAGTTATTTAAATTTACATTTATCGGGCGTTATAAGTGCTGATACCAACATATCAGCAAATAGCTAATATTGTCTGATAAAATTAAATCGGTCGGTCTCTATTTACTTTAGGTCAAAAACACAACTTTTGTTCACAAACAGAAAAAAATATTTACTATGTATTTTGTTGTTTGTAAACTGAATAACCTTTGGGTTTCAGAGTTTTGGTCTGGACAAATCAAGGCATTCGAAGGCCTCCGCTGATCCTGAGAAGTTGCCTTTCTGACATTTTAAAGAACAAACGATTCACTGATCGTAATCCAGTACTTTATGTAAAGATGAACAAAACGTCCCACTGTTAAAAAAGTGAAACAAAACATGGCGGAAATAGGTGGTGCCCTCTTGCACTGGTAACGTTATCTGCAACCACAGTCTGTGCCCTCGTGAGCATACATCCCTTGAACTTCAGCCGCCGCCATCTGGACCGTCTTGAACACTCGCCTTCTAACTAGCTAGAAACCTATAAGCTAATTTTCCCCAGAGATCGGTTGTGTTTTTAGCTTGGTACCGAGGGTCAGGCACCTCTTTTCCCCTCCAGGTCACTACTGTGCATACCCACCATATTTTAATTTCATTTATGGGGAGTGGTCATGCCGTCCATCTTACCATAACCATCTTCAGTTTCAACCCGAGTAAGCGGATCTGTTTGTTGGTGATACTTCTTCTGGTGGATCAGCAGGTGTCTTCTCACACAGTGGCCCTGACTGAAACCCTTCCCACAGAGGGTGCACTTGTAAGGCTTCTCCCCGGTATGGACTCTCATGTGAGTCGCCACATTTGACTTGTGAAAGAACTTCTTGTTGCATTTACCGCAAGCAAACAACCTCTCCCTGCTGTGGCTTTTCGCGTGGATCCGTCTGTCTGCGGCCGCTGCGCTACCCGCGTGAAGCGCCACGTGTTGGGATAAAATTTCCAGGCGGCGGAAGCGTTTCCCGCACACATTGCAGCTGTGTGGCTTCCCGCTTGTGTGGTGGGTCGGCCGGTGGACTTTGAGCTTCATCTTTGAGAATTTTTTTCTGTGTGGTTTATCTGTCGCGTGGACCCTGGACTCATGATTCTTCAGCACCCACTTCTCGGGGAACGCTTTGTGGCAGGTTTTACATTCGTACGGTCTGTTTCCTTTGTGTCGAGCCAGGTGTCCCTTGTAGCCGGCGACGGTGAGGAAGGACTTCCCACAGATGTTGCAGCTGTGTGTTTTCTGGTGAGTCTGAAGATGACTCCTGAGCTCCTCCGCAGACTCTGACTGCTCTCCACACACTCCACAGAGTCTTTCTCGCTCGTCCACGTGACTCCAAGCGTGTTTGATCAACATGTTCGCCGACCCACGTAAAATTTGGCAGACTTTACAGGACAGCAGAGTGTTGCTGTTATGAGTCAGCATTTTCTGCTTCGCTTTCTTCATTTTGACAACTGAATGTTTGACTCGTTGCTTCCCCTTCATCTTCTCCGGCTCACCGTTCATTGGATGATCATCAGTTATGTTTGGGTTCCCATTGGTAAGCCCGCCAGTCAACTCATCACCGTCATAAAGTGTTAAGGACTGCAGAGTCGAGAGACCGCTGTACACCAAACCATCCTCAGATTCCTCTAATTCCACATCTCCGTGATGTGACGTTGAGCTATTGGACAAAACGTTCACTGCGTTTCCTCCTCGTTGATGGGGGCTGCTGTGGGAACAGAAATTGGAAGTTTTGGGTTGTTGTTCGCTTTGTCTGAAAATCAACAGTTTACAGGTGATCTGAGACGTTCAAAGAACTGTTCACTTGAAATATCTTTAAGTATCTTCTCTCCTCCTCACAGCATGAACTGGGCGTGAATGTATAATAAAAGGCTATTTGTCCAATCAGATTCTGCCACAGACTTTTTAACAATTGGATCTTAAAGGTGACGCTTACCTCATGTGTAGCCTGGTTTGCTCAGTAAAGGAAGGAGACTCTTTAGCAGCATCAACATTTCTCTGCAGGAGGTCAAGCTTTTTGGCACTGGCCTGGACTTCCTCAGGTGCCTGGATGAGTATCCAAAACATAAGGTTGAATTAGACAATATTAATCTTCGATCTTCGGTATGCAAGCTCAAATGCACCCAACGAAATAATAGCTTAGGCCTCTGTCACACAGGCCTAAAAACCGGTTAGCAACCCCCTGGCAACCACTGGTCACTAGGGAAAAATGAGCATTCCCCAACCGGTTGGCAAGTGGTTGCTGGAGGCTACTTGCTGACATTGGGTGACATTGATTGCAAAGAGGGTACTGCACCAAAAACCTTCTTGTGATTGCTCTGGTCAGTAGCAGATTGCTGTGGTCACCTGTAGTTTGCATAGAAGAAGCCAACTTATCTACAAACATTCGGCAACTATTCGCTGAGTGGTAGTGAAACTGTGAAAAGTGTGATGCAAACTGTAAATGGAGAATGTCAGAGTAAAAGCTGCGCCTTTTGAAACTTGTCGGCTACAGCACTGAGACACAACTACTTCTTGGTGAATACTTGGCGAGAGTAAACGAGTTGGCTTCTTCCATGCAAACTATGAGTGATCGTGGCAATCTGCTAGAGACCAAGGCAATCACAAAGAGGTTTTTGGTGCACCACCCTCTTTGCAACCGATTTCACCTAGTGCCACCCAGCAACCTCTAGGACTCACTCGCAAGTTGGTTGGGGAATACAAATTTTACTTCAGTGTTCTTTTGGACTATTATAAACTTTAAGTTCTGATTTTCTAGATGTCTTTCACAGGCATTTTGAAGGACAACACAAATACCTACACAGTCAGATACAGTACCTTCAGTCGAACGAAGAGGACAATGTTCCCAGTCGCCTTGACGGCCCTGTAGAGCTCCTCTGGAGTCAGTGACTCTACTTTTAGAGGCTGCAGTCTCCTGTTTCTGTCAGCTGTGAGGACGTCAAAAGGTTCATCAGCCGCCAGTTGAGGGAAGGTCGATCTCAGCAGGCCCACAAAGTCAGCCTCTTCCAGGCCACGAGGACACTTCAGGTCATGCAGCGGGTACTTCTGATATACTGAGAGAAAACAGAATTTCACACGGTCAGGCAAATAGTTATCCGTGAGACACGCACACAGAATTATACACTGACAGACTTCACTGTAGTCATATGACCGTTACGAGCAAGAAACAGCTCAAAATATGAGCTATTGCTAAATCAGCTTCAGATGCAGTTATTTAAACAAATTTGATTAAAACATTAATAATAGCTGTCCTAAATGCCGCTTTTTTTTAGCTCTGGAGAACGGATGGTTATCAAAGTGATACCTAAACAACAAACAGACATCCAAATAGCTGAATGTTCAGGTACAGCCCTAATACATACCAGTGCACATTTGTTACAAATCTGAACACAGACTGAACAGCTTTAAATTTACCTTTAGGTGAAATCACATCGACATCCGAGTCCTGCACAAACCGGATCCTGAGGTCTACATGGGTGTTTGATTGACTGATCCGAGGCCTTCCAGGCTTCCTCCTGTCAAACTGAATCCTGGGACACAATAACATTAAAGCATTACACTGGTCCCTTTACAATTATTACATATATTTATTTAAATAAGTGCAACAAACATAAGAAATATTTCTGCAAGTAGTAAGGAGCCATATTAAATTTAAGTACTGTCTTAAGTAGATTAAGGCCACCCCGGTAAGTTTGTTGCTTGTCCTCAAAAATACTTTTTTCTTAGAAAACAAAAGTTGTAAAAGCAGGGTCTTTTTAGACTAAAAATTGTAAAATGTTTGGGCCATTATGGTCCTTTACATTATTGTCCAGTGGAGGGAAAAAATCCTTAAACCAACAATCAGGATACCGCAGGAGGAAATGGGGATGGGGTGAACTTTCTGTTATGTCGGTGTTTTCTTCTTTACTTTGATTGATCTTCTCATGACGACACAGATTTACAAAGAATAAATAACTTTAATTAAAGAACTTATGAAAGATGGTCATTTGACAAAGATAGAGATTGCCTTAAGCTTTTACAACCATCGAGACGTTGACTCTACAAGACTTTGAAACGCATGTTGTCACATCAGGCACTAAGACTTTAGCAGCAGATCCAGTCCTGAAAGTTGAGAGCTGGGGCCTCCATACATTGGGCCTATTTTTAAAACACATTCCACAGGAGTTCACTCAGTTTGAGATCTTATAGCTCAGTCACACTAGAGTAAAAATAGTATGGCAACCTCCTTGCGACTTGGAAAAACTGGTGACTGCATCAAATCTTTTTGCATTCAGCAACCAATTACAAGTGGTTGTGATGACCAACCGGTTGCCCAGAGGTTGATTGTGTTGCATGCTCAACCTCTGGGCGACCACTTAGGATCATAAGGAAACTGCACAAGTCGCCTGGTGGGAGGCAACCTGTCTCCAAACAATCGCAGTCCAACTCAGATTGACTGCAATCAGTCTCACGTAGATTGACAAAAATTTGTTAATAATTGTCATCTAATTTATAAATGCAGACAGATTGCCAACACGATGCAATCAAGCTGAGTCAGTCTGCGTCGAACGCAACTTGTCTGTGACATCTCTTTACAGGGGACTTGACTCAACTGGTTGTATTCCTATATAAAAGCAAGGTTGTCAAAAAATTTTTAATACAAAAGGTTTTGAGGACAATGACAGAACTGGAGACTATAACGTGCATCCTTTCCCTGTTTTCCAGCTCCTACTGGGTTATAACAAGGCAACTGCCCAGCCAGTACTCAAGTGTATTCTGGGTTTACCTTGGGTAAAGCGTTTGGATTTGCCCAGGGAACATCCACGTGAAAGTACAACCTCAACTTTCAATGATAAGGTGCAGCAGCTTTCACTCATTTCGACCGCTTTCATTCTTGTTCTCTTAACCACTACTCAAAACTCATGACCACAGGTGAGGGTTGGAAAGTGGATTGGCTTGTAAATTGAAAGTTCTGCCTAACACCATATGTACAGAGTAAAGGTTCAAGCTTCATCACGGCCATGTTCCTATCTCAAATTTACATCTTCAGGATATGATTCCCTTTGGATGGCTTATACTGTTCGACAGACTGATCAACTTACCTTGTATGCATCGTGGTTTGTTCAGATGACGACTCTCTAGCAGCACCAATGTTTTTCTGCAGAAGGTGAAGCTTTCTTGCACCAGCCTGGACTTTATCTGGCGCCTGAAAGAGTTTTGTACTAAAATCACAAAGTGTCTTTGCTTCGGCACATGAACCTAAAGGTATCCAAACACACAAATGCTACAAAAAAAAAAATGTCTTCACACTAGCCAGACTTGGATTTTTACAAACATTCAAGATTTTAGCTTCAGTCATCTTTGTTTGATTAGGTCTCAAACACAATACCATTCATGTAGCAAAAAAAGGAAGCACTTTTAAACCAGAGAGCAATGTATGGGTACTTCCAGGTTCTTTGTGGGGTTAACATTACTTACTTTAAATGTTTCTAGAAACAGTACCTTCAGTCGAATGAAGAGGGTACTACTTCTAATTGACTTGATGGCCTTGTAGATGTGCTCTGGGGTCAGTGACTCTAAATTCAGAGGGTGTAATTTCCTGTTTTTGTCAGCTGTGAGGACGTCAAAAGGTGCATCAGCAGCCAGCTGAGGGAAGGTGGACCTCAGCAGCTCCAGAAAATCGGCCTCCTCCAGGCCACGAAGACACTGCAGTTTGTGAAGTGGGTAGTTCTGATACACTAAGAGAAAACAGAAAAACGCATCCACCCAGTCAGAGCATGTTCAGCTATCCATGAGATGTACAAAACATAACTAAAAACAGTAAGGTGCAAAGTGAGTGGGATAAAGCAAAAGACCGTGGACCGTGTCTGGCTGCTTTATTAAATCGAAACAACCTTAGCTGGCGCTCTTCAGAAAATGTTAAGGATATTTATGGCTTAAATCAGACTGTATTTCCCATTAATGCTTCACAGCTTCAACCGACTCTGCTGGTGTCCATAGACGGTTTCATATCCAAAGACTTGCACATGTACAGCATCGAGGATAACAAAGGATAACATACATAATATGAGGAGAAACGCTAAAATATCAAAATAAAACCACAAAAATCAAAAGGACCGACAAAGGACAGTAGTTCAATACTATGAGCTATCACTACGTTAGCGTCAACGAGCCCTGTATGTGGAAGCCTGCAGCTTGTTTTGGAGATATGGACACTGAATTAACAACTTTGTATTTACCTTGGGGTGCGAGCACATCCATCTGAGGGTCATCCAGGATGCGGATCCGCAGATCTACATGGGTGTCTGATCGATTGAGCCGAGGCTTGCCGGGATTCTTCCTGTCCAACTGAACTCTGGGACGCGATAACATTAATGATGGAGATCAGACAATGAAATAGGAGATTAAATTCTTGACATAAATAGGCAGCTGAGTCTTGTTAATGTTGACTCACTTGGTGTTCAGTCTGGCTGGATTTGGGGTGGATGGATCTTCTCTCTGTTCCCCCAGAGGGTAAAAGAGAGTTTTGTTTCTTAAATGTTTGCACCAAAAACAGTGACACTGTCTTTATTACAATGACTGACAGACCAAATACTGACTTGTTGGTCTGTTAATGTTTGGTAGGTTACACAGTACCTTCAGTCGGATGAAGAGGGTAGTGTTTCTCGTTGAAGTGACAGCTCTGTGGATCTCCTCTGGAGTCAGTGTGTTTACTCTCAGCGGCTGCAGTACCCTGTTTCTATCAGCTGTGAGGACGTCAAAAGAGTTACCAGCAGACAGCTGAGGGATGGTGGACCTCAGCAGGTCCAGGAAGTCGGCCTCCTGTAGACCATGAGGACAGTGCAGCTCATGAAGCTGGTTCTTCAGAAACACTGGAACACAAAAAACAACGTAGGTAAAAGTCTAAACCTAAAGAAAAACATCAGTTTTTCAACAGAGTTACAGAGGTTTTGTTGCTGGTATAGTTTGTACTGGTCACTCCTTCACAGTCTGTGAATGACTGAGAACAATAAATACGGCCCACAATTATATATCAGTTACATTCATTCAGTGAAATTTATCCCATGTTTTTTGGGAGAACTTTTAAATTGGATGTAAAAAACTGTTTTAAATCATATAATTAAGAAATTAACGTCACTCAGACCCATGTATTGATTTCTCAGCAGACCTGTGGGGCACTCAGGGAGCCTTTCTATGAACAGATTGTTAATATGTTTTAAAGTCTCAGAACTCAGTTGAAAACCATCCAAAGAGCCACAAAATGACTACAAAGAAACACAAACTGCCTAATCTATGTTTGACTTTTTCAAAAGTATAACTTCATTAATCCATACAAAAAACCACTGGAGATGTGAACACAGAGTTGAGAGCATTAAATTTACCTTGGGGTGTGAGGACCTCCATCTGAGGGTCCTCCAGGATCCGGATCCTGAGATCTATGTGGGCGTCTGACTGACTGTTCCGCGACTTGCCAGGTTTCCTCCTGCCAGACTGAACTCTGGGACACAACAGACATTAAAAATAAAAATTAAAGATGGAAATCAGGGGATGAAACAGGAGTTTAAATTGATGACATGAATGAGAAGCTGTCACATGGGGCAGCTGACTCCTATGGACCCACCATTACTGGACTTTTGGATCTGATTATAAAAGGGAAATGATGGGGATCACTGTGTATTAACTTATCAGCAATATATTTCTGAAAGTAGTTAGCAACATAATATAGATACGTCCTGACTCCACCCAGTGTCTGCTCAGTTGTGGTACTACTCTGCTACATGTGCTGAAGACAGTGTTAGGAGTCTGAGCCGCTCAACTTTAGAGAATACTTCTCAGTTACCCCAAACATCTTTTTCTCATTATGTTCTGTTAAAAAAAAAAAAAAGGTTTTAACTAACAATCATGGTAAAAAGAAAGTACACCATCTTTCAATTCTAAGGTTTTAACTTATCAGGACATAATAAAAATCATCTGGTCCTTAGCAGGTCTTAAAATTATTTAAATACAACTTCAGATGAACAACAACACATGGCATATTACACTGTGTCATTATTTAATTAACAATAACTAAGCCAAAGTGCATGAAAAACTAAGTACACCCTTACTGCTTCCACAGGATTTAAGAGGGTAAGTAGCAGCCAGGTGTTGATAATCAAATGCACTTGATTAACTGGTCATCAGCAAGTGTGAGCACCTCTATAAAATCACAAGTGTCTGCAGTTGCTGGTCTGAAGTATGTGTGTGTTAACACAATGCCAAGGAGGAAAGACATCAGTAATGATCTTAGAGAAGCAATTGTCTGGGAGGGCTTATAAGGGCATTTCCAAACAATTTGAAGTCCATCATTCTACAGAGAGAAAGATTATTCACAAGTGGAAAACATTCAAGTTGGTTTCTAAGTTTCCCAGGAGTGATCAGACCGTCCAAAGAAACTGCAAAAGAAACCAGACCTCAACCTGACTGAAATGCTGTGGCTGGACCTTAAGAGAGCTGTGCATAAATTAATGCCTGCAAACCTCTATGAATGGATGCAACGTTGTAAAGAAGAGTGGGCCAGAATTGCTCCACAATGATGTGAGAGACTGATAAAGTCAAACAGAAAATGATTACTTCAAGTTATTGCTGCTAAAGGTGGTTCTACAAGCCACTCATATGCTGATATAAACTGGTACCTGAGGTATCTGTGATGAGCTAGTATCAGAAGCTATTATCTATCCACTAAATTGCTGGTTGGCTTTGACTCACCTGGGTTTCTGTCTGGATGGATCTGGGGTGGTTGGAAGATCTTCAGCGATAGCATCTTCTGTCTGCAGAAAGTGTGTCGCTGAGGCATGAAGCTCCACCGGGGGCTGAAGGAAAAAGAAAAGTGTGTCTACATCAGAAACAGTGATGGCATCTTTATTAAAACAACTGACAAATATTTAGTGAAAAAAGAAGGAACCCAAGCTGCACAGTTTATTACATTTTATTTTCTAACAAGTGATATTTCTCACTGGTCATACATGGAGGTTTAAAGTCTATCATTTCAGAGTTTTGTAACTTAGTAGAATCCTTAAAATTCGCTAAAACATAAAGACAGACAACAAACCAAATGATTTCTTTGTCTGCAAATGAATGATACAAAGGGCTATAATGATCAAAATCTTCCAAAAGTCTTCATGAATCAACAGAGCCGTACCTTCAGTCGTATGTAGAGGGTAGAAGTCCTTGTGACCCTCTCGACCTCCTCTGTTGTCAATGACCGTACTTTCAGAGGCTTCAGTTTCCTGCTTTTGTCAGTCACAAAAAGGCCAAAAGGTTCATCAGCGGCCAACTGAGGGAAGGTGGACTTCAGTAGGTCCAGGAAGTCGGCCTCCTGGAGACCACGAGGACATGGCAGCTCATGAAGTGGGTACATCTGATAGACTGAAAAACAACAAAAACATTTTCTGTGAACAGACTTTTAATGTGTTACTTCAAACTCCCAGAATCTACAAAGAGGCAAAATGACCACAGAGAGACATCGAATGGCAAAATAAAAAAGATGTAAACTATGCTAATAATCAGCATGGGTTCTTAATGGCTGTACCTCTGGCTGAGAGCACATCAGACTGTAAGTGATCCAGGATGCGGATTCTGATCATTACATGCGTCTGTGTCCTCCTGATCCCAGGTCTGCCAACCTTCCTCCTGTAAGAATAAAGCACAATAATATATAAATTGATGTGATTTAGCCCGCACTTAAAGTCCAGTGTATTGTTACCCGTTTTAACTTATTTCCAATAACCTTATTTTTGTCTTTTATCTTCACTGGTTATTTGCAGCAGCATTTGAATACTTTAAGTACCTTTTGGGCTCGCTGGTTTGGTCAGGGCTGGATGAAGAATCAGCAGCAGTCGCATTATTTCTGTGCGATGGATGAAGCTTTTCTGCAGCTTCTAATCTCTTCCGATTCTGAAACAAAGAAGTTGTGACCAGTTCTTTAGAAAAACTATATAAAAACAAGCCAGATTACAGGACTTTAAAAGGTACTTGGTGTAAATTCCTGTGTTTAAAACCTTCCAGAATTAACAAAGGCTATCAATGGAATGTGAAGCACTATGACTTCATGTCCAAAACATCTATGAATTATGCTGAAAAGATATACAGTACGGTGCAAAAGTCTTGAGCCACCCCTCATTTCTTTATATTTTGCCAGGAAAATGAGAAACAGGTGCAGTGATTTATTGAAACATGTTCAAACATATATGGAAAAAAAGCAAATAAGGCAAAATCAGAGTTTGTACAACTCTAATGAGCTTGAAATCAATATTTAATATGACCACCTTTATTCTTTAACACAGCCTGAACTCTCTTAGCAAAGCTTTCTTGTAATTTCTTTAAGTAGTCTTCAGGAATAGTTCTCAAGGCTTCTTGAAGGAGATTCAGAGCTCTTCTTTGGATGTTGGCTGCCTTTTGTTCTATTGTCTGTCATGATGATCCCACACTGCTTCAATAATGTTGAGGTCCGGGCTCTGGGGAGGCCAATCCATGACTGATAGTGTTCCACTGTGTGTTTTTCTATCCAGGTATGTTTTTACTGCATTAGCAGTATGTTTGGGATCTTTGTCATGCTGAAAAATGAAGCATTCCAGATGGTATTGAATGGTGGATCAATTTTCATATCTTCAACACCATTGGCTGAAATGCAGCCCCAAACCATAACAGAGCCTCCACCGTGTTTTACAGATGGTTGTACACAAATTTAGTTTCCTCACTCAATCAGACCTGCGCCACAACATATTTTCTCAGAGCAAAGTCTAAGACACGCTTTCCAAAAGTATACCAACAGCTCTCATTAGGTTTCCTCACCTGAAGAAACTGCGCAGAAAAAAGACCCAAAGCAACCAGCAAAGTGAGGAAAATCCCAAAATCTCAGAGCCACTAAAACTTAACTATGAACTCTTTTTTCCAGAAGAGGCTTCATGCATCAGACACAGTACCTTCAGGCGGATGTAAAGGGCAGAATTCCCAGTGGCCCTGATGGTCCTTTCGATCTCCTCTGGAGTCCACAAGTCTATTTTAAGAGGCTGCAGCTTCCTGGTGTTATCAGTTATAAAAACGTCAAAAGGCTCTTCGGCAGCCAGCTGGGGGAAGGTGGACCTCAGCAGGTCCAGGAAGTCAGCCTCCTGAAGGCCACGGTGACACTGCAGCTCATGAAGTGGGTACTTCTGAAACACTGTAACACAGAGGAATATCCACCAGATCAAATTTCATGAACAGTGAAGAAAAAGAAGCAGTAAAAGCTTTCATTAAAAAGAAAAAAAATTAAAGAAGGGACTTTTGTGCACTCCTGTGTTTTAGCTGTTTTTTTTTTTTACAGATTAAGAGGTTGCATGCATTCCTAATAAGTTCCTAAAATACGATATAGGGTTCACAATATAAGAAAATACATTTTTAACAACTCTTATTTTTAATGTATCTTCTGCAGCGGTCGGATACAATGTCCATCAAGAATAAAACTCCACAAATTCACTTTAAAAGCAGAGGGTAAAAAACATCCAGAGTGTGCCTGAAAACTAAACTGCTGCACAATAACTATACAGACTGTATTGTGCATGTGACATTATTTATTACAGAAAACAGGCAAAGTTCCCTTTTGCCTCTTTTTCATACATACCCCTCTTTGAAAGCACGTCAATCCTCGAGTCCTCCAGGATGCGGATCCTGAGGTCTACGAGGCTCTGCGTTTCACTGATCCAGGGTCTGTCAGTCTGAACCATAAGAGGCAAGAGTCTAAAAAGAAAAAAAACCTCAAGATCAGCAGATGAGTTGCAAACATTATGATAGCCCAAAAGAGTATGCACACAGTGGTGTCTGTACACTTTTGGCCATACAGTGTGTTTGTGTCTTGTAACCTTGGTGCTGTTTCATAATGTTGCTGTGCCTCCTCCTCTTCCTCCTCCACATCTTCATGTTCATCTTCCTCCATCTGTTCCTCGGTGTAGCTGGGGAAACCCAAGCTTTGGCTGTTCTCCACCCCTGGAAACATATTCGACTGCAATTTCCATTTTTTTTTTACATCTAACAGCGTTAATCATGTCTATGTGCTGCCACCTTTAAACACCTGTTAACTAGCGGTATACGCAAGAAAAAACAAAATGCTAATATTAAAATGTTTGTGTTTTAAATGCAGTTTAATTAACATGTGGTGTACCACAGGGATCTGTTCTAGGGCCTCTGTTATTTCCAATTTACATTAATGATATTTCACTCACTGGTAGATTTTCTTTTCTCAATTTTGTTTGCTGATAAAACCAACAATCATACGGTGCTGCAACTAACACTTTCATCATCACTTAGTCTGCCAATGATCTTTCCAACATTTAACTTACTAGGCTGAACTGAAAGTGACATCCTCTGTTGTCTTTCTTTTGTCAGCAACAACACCCCATGTGATCAGAACTAAAACAATTAGTCAGTTAGAGTACAAATTATGGTCAAATATTTTGATTTTTTTACCCAAACACTGTGGAAAAAAACCAAAATATTTGTAGGTTTCAGTATCTCTTTGTTATATGGCTCAATACTGGGAAGGTTTTGGTTGTTTCTAAAATTCTGCCTCAGCTTCAGCTCAGTTTAATCAACTGATTACTGAAAAATATTGTGGGAGATTAACTGATAACAAAACTGTCAGTTACAGTGTTGCATTTGACACAGTCAAATAAAAGTTACCTACTGATGAAAAAACACTGATGCTAATAGAAATAACAGGGGCCCTAGAGTCGATCCCTGTGGTACACCACACGTTAAAAGAACAGCATAATATATAACTGCATAACAATAATAAAATCAAGAAAATAACTTATCTAATGTTTCTACTCCTCTGTATCTGGAATTAACTAGAATTAACTTCATTCATATGTATCAAAGTAGATTAAAAGTCATACTCGGCTCATATTTGTGCTGCTCTTGATCTTCTGGTAGTTGACCTCCTCCAGCCTCACAGAGGGAAAACAGCTGCTGGTCATCTGCAACACAGTTTAGAGTTATTATTTAATAAACAACAGACAATCATTTCAGAATTCTTATATTCCTGGGTTTAAAAAAACTAAGGTTTGCATTGCTAAGACACCAAAAGACATAGATCATGCCATTTAGTTTAATACTGGACACTTTGCTGTATTTGAACTGAGGGAAGTTAACAAATGAGATGAGGAGACATTTTTAAAATAGACTTTAGGTTTGGTTTCACTTGTTTTACATGTAAACAAACAGCAGACACCAGCATCCACACATTCAAATGACTGTCACGCTTTACTTTGCAGGGCAATGCTGGTGTGTGGACACCAACAGCTACAGTTTGATTCCAGGTGAAACCAAAATTAAAGTCTGAGACTTACATTTGTAAGTTACAGAGTCTTTAACAACCTGTAAGCTATAAATATGCTAAATTACTGGGTTATAAATGCTTCTGCTGTCTTATTCAAAAGACCCCCTTCAATTTGTTGTAAAACAAGCATTTCTAGCTCCTGCCCCAGTCACACGGACCTAGAAGCTGGTTGATGACCTCTTAGCAACCACCGGTCGCCTAGGAAAAATGAGTATTGCTCAACCGGTTGGTGAGTGGTTGCTGGCTGTCGCTTGATGAAATTGGTCACCAAGTTGGGGCTGGGCCAAAAAACCTCCTTGCAATTGCTTTGGTCACTAGAGAATTGCCACGGTTGCCCATAGTTTGCATGGAAGAGTCAGACTTATCTGCAAACACTCAGCAACTACTCGCTAAGCGGTAGTGAAACTGTGAAAAGTGCTATGCAAACTGGAGATGGAGAACATTGTTGCACCTTTTGAAATGTCTTGGTTGCAGCAGTGGGACACAATTTTACTCTGAAGGCGAAAGGTCTCAGTTTCCGGTTTGCGTCGCATTTTTTCAGGTTTCACTACTGCTCGGTGGTTAGCTAGCCAGTGTCTGCAGACAAATCAACATCTTCTATGCAAACGAAGGGCAACGGCAGCAACCTGCTAGCAACCAAAGCAATCGCAAGGAGGCCAACTGGTTGGGGAATACACATTTTTTTCCCTAGCGGGTCGCCAACCAGTCTCTAGGCCTGTGTGAATGAGGCTTTAAGGCCACGCCCATTTAAGTCAACTTTATTCTGATTGGCTGCCCCTCACAGAACCTTGAACATACCATGCATTAGAGCCCAAATAAAGAGATCCCCTTTCTGTGACATAATAAAGATCCATTAGTAGACAGTTGTAAAATGATATATATCGAGGCTTTTCCTACATATAAAAAAATAAAAATAAAAAATTTGTGCCTACATAAAAAGGCTTTGGCCTTCCACCCAAGGAAAATCAACAGGACAAAAAAAAAACAACATCAAAATGCACAGGCTCTTTGCCTCTATTATATTTGGACCAATCGTGCTGACATTACATATTCGCCTCCCCAAAAGCCCGATTTGATTCAGTAAAAACCCTGAATATATGACAGAAAACAAGGTTCACAAACCTGTTTTCATTTTCAGATTTTTCTCTAATAGCTGGACCTTTTACACGTTTGGAGCTCAAAACAGCTGGTTGTAAGCACACAGCTGTCCAATAAAGGCAGCACAGTAGAAAGCACAAAGTGGAGTATGTGTTTACAGTGGATTTAAATAGATCTAGTCATGAAAAGCGCTGTAAAAATCGCACCAAAGCGCTTCAACAAACACCGTTTTGTGTCCATGTAGCCGGCAGGCCGCCATCTTTGTTTTGATTCAGAAACAGCAGCGCAACTTGGGAAACGATTTAAAATATTTTTTAAAATCATTCACTGGGGGGAATGTTTTTTGAACGAGCGGCTCAAGGACTCCATTATGATTCTATGGATAGTTTTATAAAAGCTGTAGCTGAATTTTAAAGGCATTTAGAGGTGTTAAAACACCACCGGAATTTAAGAGAAAGCAAAGGTTAGCTCTGTGAGCTGATACAAACTTAAAAATTTAAAATATGACACCGCTCAGTGGGTTTAAATATACGCCGAATGAATGGGTGTTAGAAACAGTTTAATGATGTGTGCTCATATGTTGGTGGGTTTTACGGCGACCACAGAAATATTCAATTAAAGTTTTTGTAAACGGGCTTCGTCATTACGTGAGCTCTCTATGACAGGAGAAAACGCACTGTTCTGTTTTACAGCAGAGACATTTAACGATGCACAGACCTAAAGCCTCCAGTTTGACTTCAGGCTGCAGGAGCTCCAGCAGTCTCCTCTGCCGGTCGATCTCCTGCCTGAATCCCGCAGCCTCCTCCTCGTAGTCGGCTACAGTCCTCTCCACCACCGCTAAGATCTCCCGGGCGGCGAGGGTCAGTTTTTCGGCGATGACCCCTCTCAGCATGTCGGTCTTGGACGTGTTGGTGTCGGCTGAGTCCGACTCCATGGTGGCTCCGCGGATCCAGCTCGCCTCTTTACCGGGAGCTGGAACAATTGTGCGCGCGTGGGGGAACGTGCGGCACGGATGTTACACTCCAGGCGCTGGTACAAGCACTAGTGCTGTCCGACTGGAAAGACGAACCACAAAGGAGAAAAACGCTTAACACCACTAAAGAAAGCAAAAAATTATATTACCAGAGGAAATTTGTGATGAAAATATTAATTAGTCTATATGCGTAAAATAATGTTTACCTGCCTTCACCCGTTTCCAAACTCCAGCCCATTAGGTGCTGTTATACACGTATAAGAACACAAAAAAGAAGGTTTCCCTACTACAGGGTGCTTTCCCTGTATAACTTTTTTTTTTTAATTATTATTGAAGTAACCATCAGAAACAATCATAAAAATCCCACTGCAGAGTAGCAAGGTTGCTGACCCACTGGTATATAGTTATATAATTAAAAGAGAGCAGTTTCACGAGAGACCTTCTTCTACGGGAATGGTTTCCAGCCGAACAGCATTTGTGCGCGCACGCACAGCTCGTTAATAAACTTTTGGGGTGAAACATCCGTAAGAAATATTACATTCCACGAGCGGCGTTCCTCGTTCAGGTGGTGATGCTGATGATGCTGAGCTGGGCCCACGGTGAGGCCACGGAGCCGGACTCAGCCAACATGTCTAAGAGCGACATACTGAGAGGAATCATCATCGAGAAACTGAGCACAGCCGCCCGGGAGATTTTAGCGGTGGTGGAGAGGACTGTAGCCGACTACAAGGAGGAGGAGGCTGCGCGCTTCAGGCAGGAGATCGACCGGCAGAGGAGACAGCTGGAGCTCCTGCAGCCTGACATCAAACTGGAGGCAGGTCGGTGCTTCACTGAATGTCTTTGAATGGCGAGCAGCTGGATATAAACAACTTTTAGCTCCAGTATCATTTAGAAGTAGTTATTTAAAGTAGTTAAGTACCTCCTTTTGTTTCTACTTATTCAGCTGCTCTACTTTACTTTTTACTGCTGTGTATTTATCGTGTAGCTTTAGCCACAGACTTTGTGTAGATCTATAAAACTTTTTAATAATTAAAGTTTTGGTTCCTGCACTGTGTTAACCGGATTATTGGTGGATATATATATATCTACAGACACACACACTCACTGGCCACCTTTGAAAAGGTGCACCTTTTCAACTGCTCGTTAATGCAAATATCTCATCAGCCAGTCACATTGGCAGCAACTCAATGCACTTAGGCATGCAGATGTGGTCAAGATGAACTGCTGAAGTTCAAACTGAGCATCAGAATGAGGAAGAAAGATGATTTAAGTGACTTTGAACGTGCATTGGTTCTACTGGGATTTTCCCACACAACCATCTCTAGGTTTAACAGAGAATGGTCTGAAAAAGAGAAAATATCCAGTGAGCGGCAGTTCTCTGGGTGAAAATGCCTTGTTGATGTCAGAGGTCAGAGGAGAATGCCCAGATTGCTTTGGGCTGATAGGAAGGCAACAGTAACTCAAATAACCACTTGTTACAAACAAGGTATGCAGAAGAGCATCTCTGAATGCACATATCGAACCTTGAAGCAGATGGGCTACAGCAGGAAAAGACCACACCGGTCTACAATTCACACAGGCTCATCAAAATTTTATAACATGAGGTTGGAAAAACGTTGCCTGGTCTGATGAGTCTCAATTTCTGCTGTAATATTCAGATGGTAGGGTCAGAATTTGGTGTAAACAACATGAAGGCATGGATCCATCCTGATATATCAACGGTTCAGGCTGCTGGTGGTGTAATGGTGTGGGGGATATTTTCTTGGCACACTTTGGGCCCCTTAGTGTCAACTGAGCATCATTTAAACTCCACAGCCTACCTGAGTATTGTTGCTAACTGTGTCCATCCCTTTATGACCACAGTGTACCCATCTTCTAATGGCTGCTTCCAGCAGGATAACACACCAAGTCACAAAGCTGAAATCAAACAAATCATCACAAATCAAACTGGTTTCTTGAACATGACAATGAGTTCACTGTACTCAAATGGCCTCCACAGTCACCAGATCTCAATCCAATAGAGCACCTTTGGGATGTGGTGGAATGGGGAGATTTACATCGTGGATGTGCAGCTGACAAATCTGCAGTAACTGTGTGATGCTGTCACGTCAACGTGGATCAAAATCTCTGAGGAATGTTTCCAGCACCATGTTGAATCTATGTGATTTCAGATATTTGTGCATTTAAGTGATATTTGCATGATACAGACCATATTATTGGTTTCACATGGAAACTGTTTTGTTTTGATGTGTCTTTCATAGTGTTGCATCTGTTTTTTATTTAACATACTTCTGCAGACGACCAGTCACAGTTTTCCCTCTGTGAGGCTGGAGGAGGCCAACTACCAGAAGATCAGGAGCAGCAAAAATATGAGTATGACTTTTAATCTATGAGTAGGAGTAAAGTTAATTCTGCTGTTTAAAAATGGCAACACATAATTGTGACTAAAAATGACGATTAAGGAAGACTTTGTTCCCAGGGGTGGAGGACAATGGGAGCCTGGGATTCCAGGAACCAATGGAGGAAGATGAGCTTGAATATTTAGAGCAGGAGGAAGAACACATGGCAGAGCTGTATTATGGAACAGCATCAAGGCAGATATAAAGACAGATTTATACAATTATACTATGCGGCTAAAACTATATGGTGTATCCTTTTGTGTCTTAGCTCCCGATCTTTGTTTTTTTTAGGTTCTTGCCTCCTACAGTTCAGTCTAAGAGGAGAAGAATGGGCAGACGTCACAGCAGAAAATCACAAAACCGCATACAGCTCAGGATCCGCATCCTGGAAAACTCAAAGATTAACGTGCTTTCAAAAACCGGTAAGTCTGAAGCAAAAGTGACGTGAAATGTTTCAGCAATAAAGTATACCACATATAAACAGTAGATCACCTTGTTATGTTCTCGGTAAGTTCTGGAGTGCTTTTTACCGCTTTACCTGCTGTTGGATAAGTCTTTCCAACACAGAGGTGAAGCCGTTACACTCCACCACACTCCTATGACTAAAACATTAATTTTACCTCATAAAACACAGGTATTGTTAATCTATTACTGCCCTGTTTGGTTAGTTGGTTTGTGTTATTGTCACCATTGGAACAGTAGATCAAGAGTTCAAATCCTGGTCAGGATGTGCCTCTAGTAAGGGCCCCCATGGCTTAGACCCCTAATGCTACACAAGCCTTCCTTGGAATAGGGGACCTTTGCCTCCAGTAAAGCTTAAATGCCAAATAATTCACAAGCCTACCTTTGAATAAGAATGAGAGGCATAACTAAAGCCATATTAACTTGGATGTTGCCTGGATTAACAAGGTACAAGCTCCAGGGACAAGATGTACATTGACTAAAACTCGTGTATGCCACTGCAGCAGTAATCCCGGAGACGCTTGATGAGAGTGACCCCTACTGACAGCAAGGTTGTAGGCTAAGATCGAGAAATTGTTGCACGACTGACAGAGGTGCAGAAGAGTGTCTTGAGAGATGGATCCCGGTTGGATAAGAAATGCAACAAGATGTCCATATGTGACGCTTTAGAAATTGCCAAACAAAGACTTGCCGTTCACTCTGGCTGTTAGGCTGAAGACATGCACCTGAGAAGCAGAAGCCAAGAGAATAAATGCGCTTTTGTCTAAAAATGTATCCAGGATGTACTGGACTGCAAGGTGACAACAGGACAGACTAACCCCGAGCTGAGACTGAGCAAACCTGGAATGGCATCTGTGGTAAAGAGGCGTCACACAACACCAACACCAAGTGGTTAGTGAAGTACCATGAGCTGCAGGAACAACTGGAGCAGATGTGGAACAGGAAATCCAAAGTGGTCCCAGTGCTAATACAGGTGGTAGGAGTTCCTGGGACCACTGGGACCCCTAAACTGTGAGAATGTCTCCAGCAGATTCCAGATCTCTGAATTATAGCTACCAGAAAGTAGAATCAGATGAAAATTAAGTAAAATACAATGAAAAAAGTGGTGCATGTTTTTGCTGCTTGGGTGAAAATGCTGATGAAAATCGAACTGATCTGTCGATGTTTCTCTGTTCTAGTGTTTTACAAGTACCCGCTCCGTAAGCTCAAGGTTCCTCGCGATCTACAGGAGGCCGACTTCCTGGACCTGCTGAGGTCCACCTTCCCTCAGCTGGCTGCTGATGAACCTTTTGACCTCTTCCTATGTGGCAAGCACAGGAAACTGAAACCTCTGAAAGTAGACTCACTGACGGCAGAGGAAATCGATAGAGTCTCTGGAAATTCTGCCCTCTACATACGACTGCAGGTACTGTGTCAATTTAGCTGAACAGCACTCGATCATATTCTATCAGACATTACCACACACTGAAGGCAGGATTTGAGAAATGAGCTATTCTACGTTTCGGTAAAACAGAGAGAAGATGCTGATGAAGATCTTCTACCCACCCCAGATACAACCAGACTGAACACCAGGTGAGCCAAAGACTTTGAGAGCTCCTTATTCATCACAAAGATTTAGTCTGCTCTTTCATTCCTTGACTTCCATCCTTAATGTTAATTGTGCATCCCAGAATTCAATCTGACAAGAGGAAGCCTGCCAGACATCCTCTCACTGAGACAGAAACCCACATAGATCTCAAGATCTGCATACTGGAGGACCCTCAGGTTGATATGATTTCACCCGTAGGTAAGTTTAAAGCTTTTTGGATGGGTTTGGTGTTGTTAAAGGGTTGTGCTTCTTTTAAGGGCCTTAACTTCATTTACAGGCTTTGCAGCTCTCTGGAGTCATACGTAATGCTCTTCTAGCTCTTTGCGGTTTGCTGTCTGAATGCATGAATAGGCCCGTTCATTAGTTCATTCATGGATGGATGTCTCCTGACATCTCGATAACTGAACCTGCTCTGACTGACTTTGAGAAGTTCTCTGTTTTCTTTCAGTGTTTCAGAATTACCCGCTTCATAAGCTGAAGTGTCCTCGTGGTCTGCTGGAGGCTGACTTCCTGGACCTGCTGAGGTCCACCTTCCCTCAGTTGGCTGCTGGTAAACCTTTTACCATTTTAACAGGTCACACCAGGAAACTAAAGCCTCTGAGAGTAGAAAGTATGACTGCAGAAGAGATCTACAGGACCAGGAGGTCCCCTGGGAATCCTGTCATCTTTATCCGACTGAAGGTGCTGCACCAATCAAGTTAACATCAATGATTAAAAATAAATAAATAAATATGAATAAAGATGAAGTAGCTTTTTTTGGTAGGAAAATCTGAAAAAACAAACTCTTCTTTTACTCTTCGGTGGAAATTTAGGGTGCAGGAAATGTCTCCACAGAGAGAAGATCCTGCTGCTGAAGATCCTCCATCCACCCCTGATCCAGCCACACTGAACACAGAGTGAGTCAAAGAAAAGAGTCAGCTGCTCCTGGGAGAACTGATTATTTAAGTCAACAATTTAATCTCAAGTTTGTGTCCCAGAGTTCTGTGTGACAGACCTCAAACCAGTGAATCAGACACCCACATATATCTGAAGGTCCACATCGTGGAGGACCCTCAGATGGACATGATCTCACCCAATCGTAAGTTCAAAGCTGTTCAGTAAATATGAAGTTTTGCGTTTAAAAAATGTGAAACATTTAAATATTAAAGTTTGCTGACATGAATGTGGAAGTGCAAAAACCTGCAGTTCCTCTAATCTCCACTTGAGGCTGACTCCAAAATTGAGGCAGTCCACATAGACTCCCATGTTAAAATGTCCAACTTTACAACCGAAATAAACATGTTTACAGTCAGCTGCAAAAAAAACAGTTTTGGTCTCTGTGGCTCATTTCCCCCTTCATCACATTGCCTGTGGTGGCGTTCTCACTTGGCATTGGCTCTCTGTGGTATCGTATCACTTCCTGTTCCTGTTGCATCGCACAGTGGTGCATGTTCTGTATTTTGATTAATTAACTACTAACTTTTGCACAGTGACTTATTTTCATAGTGTAACCTACACGTTTTTTATTAATAGCACACTTCGGGTGAATCACCTGCAAATTTATATTCATATCATTCACTCATTGTGTCTTTGGGGATTCGCTAGCTTAGCATAGCTTTTAGCTTAGCTCGTAGCCACTGGTCACTAGTCACTGTCAGCATGGCTTCTCCTGTCTCACCTCTTTCCTGCTCTGTGTGTCAAATGTTTAGCTATTCCTCGGCCTCCTTTATTAATAATGATACTTGTAATAAATGTAGCCAGATTGTAGCTTTGGAGGCCAGGCTCAATGAATTGGAGACTTGGCTCCTCACCGTTGAAAATCCTGTAGCTAGCCAGGCCCCTGTAGCCGGTGCAGGCAAAGGTAGCTTAGCTCCAGCTAGTTGTTCCCCAGCAGGCCCCAAGCAGCCGGGGAATCAGGCTGGCTGGGTGACGGTGAGGAGGAAGCGTAGTCCAAAACAAAAGCCCCCGGTACACCACCAACCCGTCCACGTTTCTAATCGATTTTCCCCACTCAGCGACACACCCGCTGAGGAAAAAACTCTGGTGATTGGCAACTCCATTCTCAGAAGCGTGAAGAGACCCTCTCCACACATTCCCCGCTGATGGAAAGGGGCCGAATGGTCTTTTTCTTCCTCTTTCAGTCAATAATCAGCTCCTTGGTTGTGGTGGTGTTGAGGATAATGTTGTTGTCTCTGTACTACCCAGACAGCTGCTCTACCTCATGCCAATAAGAAAACTCACCACCTAGTTAGCAAGCTAACTAGCATTAGTTGGCAATGTAACTCTCCACCTTCTCATCCAAATGTGGTCAGTTGTGGCTTCTGGCAGTAGCCAAAATGCTTCAAAAAGGCAGAGTCCAGAAGCCAGTGGGTCACATCATGGTGTGATATGTGATATTTTTCGTGTATCTTCCAGTGACAGTTTGCAGGTAAAACTCTGAGTGTATAGAAGCTATTTTCAGCTGCCCCCTAATTTTTGGAAGGGGTCACTGCAGCAGATGGATTTGCTGAAGTTTGATACATTTTTACACTTCCTGACGCAACCCTCCCATTTATCCAGGCTTCAGACCAGCACTAGGAGTACACTAGCCTGTGAGTCTGGGTTTGTATCTCATGCTGGGTATCTTTTGCATGTAAGGGCAATGATTTACTGACTCCAGTAAGATGAAATGATTGTTTCTTGCTCAGACTGACCTGTTTTTCCTGTTTGTCTCAGTGTTTCAGAATTACCTGCTTCGTGAGCTGCAGTGTCCTCGTGGTCTACAGGAGGCTGACTTCCTGGACCTGCTGAGGTCCACCTTCCCTCAGCTGGCTGCTGGTGAACCTTTTACCATTTTAACTGAGCACGCCAAGAAACTAAAGCCTCTGAGAGTAGAGAGTGTGACTGCAGAAGAGATCTACAGGACCAGGAGGTTCCCTGGGAATCCTGTCATCTATATCCGTCTGAAGGTGCTGCACCAACCAAGTTAACATCAGGGATAAAATATTGTTAACAAAGGTGGAGTAATTTTTCTTGGCAGAAAAATCTGAGAAAATAAACTTATATTACTCTTTGGTGGATATTTAGAGTACAAAGAAAAAGTCTCCACAGAGAGAAGCTGCTGCTGCTGAAGATCCTACATCCACCCCTGATCCAACCACACTGAACACAGAGTGAGTCAAAGACAAGCTTCAGCTAATGCTATCAGAGTTGCTTACTCATATCAACAATTTAATCTTCTCTTTTATCCCCTGATCTTCATTCTTAATGTTATTGTGTTCCAGAGTTGAGTCTGACAGGGTTCTTCCTCTCAGACATCCGCTCACTGCATCAGATACCCATGTAGACCTCAAGATCTGCATCCTGGAGGACTCTGACATCCATATGATCTCACCCACAGGTAAGTTGAGAGCTGCTAACTCTGTTTTCAGATGTGCCGTAAAGAGAGTACAAGTTGAAGCAGTCCGTACACAACCTTTACAGAGGTCAGCATTAGCTTCATGTAATGGTAAAAAGCAAAGGGGTATAATTAAATTGCTTTCTACAGCAATAGCCAAAACCAATGTGAGACAGGGGCGGTTAGCCCCACTACCTGTAACTTGGCTACACAGGATAAATCTTATCGACAGCGCTACGAATGAGCAACACTTTAGAGTTCTTTTGATCCACCAGAGCTGATTAAAGTTGGGTAAAATGTTGTTTTTCTGGTTAGAGCTGCAGTTCAGTGCGAGCTGAGCTGAGCAGCAGTCAGGTAATGGGGCTGCTTAGAAATACACCTTCTGTTTTGTGCAACTCCCTGTTTCCTCAAATCACAGCAAGCAACCTCCAGCAACCACTCATCAACCAGTTGGGGAATACACATTTTTCTAGTTGACTGAGGCCTAAATGTGAAATAATCCACCAAAGTCCCATTCTGAAACTGTAAAAACTCTGCAAGATGCTGTGTTGGTTTAATAAAGGAGTCAAATGCAGTCCAGCCTTCCCCCTCATCACACTGACATGTTCTCGTCTTTGCACTTTATTGTGTTTAGGTATTTTTTTTCATGTCACGTGGTTAACTGAACCTGCTCCGACTCTGTTTTCTCTCAGTGTATCAGACGTACCCTCTTCATGAGCTACAGTGTCCTCGTGGTCTACAGGAGGCCGATTTGCTAAACCTGCTGAGGTCCACCTTCCCTCAGCTGGCTGCTGCTGAACCTCTTGAGCTCCTCACGTCTAATGAAGACAGGATACTTGAGCCTCTAAACGTGAAGTCACTGACTGCTGAGGAGATCAAAAGCACTGTTGGGTCAACTGGGAGCAATACCGTCTTTGTTCGACTGAAGGTACTGTGTCTGATTCTCCATTTCTGCCTTTGTAGATTTACATCTTGTCCTTCCAAATGCCCGCACAAAACATCATCTGAATGAATTATAAAAACCTGTACTACATAAAAGCTATAAAACTTTTCCAGGTGCCAGAGGACATCAAGGGCAGTGTTAAAAAGCTCGATGGTGCCCAAGACTCTCCATCCGTTTCTGAACAAACCAGCCTGCACACAAGGTGAGTGTTAAATATTTGATGAGAAGGAATTGGAGGAAAGAAAATATTTCATAGCATTTAATACATTGCATTTTGGGAACGGAAAGTGGTGATTAGTTTCACCTCTCTTCAGTCAACTGATGATTGAAGACTGTAAGCAGCTCTAGTGGTGGAAGACCATTCTGATGTTAGTGTAGTTTTGCTGCTATTATTTCTTTTCTTTGCTGCCATACATGACTTTTTTTCACCTACAGCGTCATGCATCTTTGCACTTATTGCTCCATTCATCAATTACAACATGGCTAACAGGATGTCGCGTCATTGCTGCTGCTTCTTTCATGAGGGTATATGGATGCTAGATTGACTCACTGTTACCTCTAAAGATACAAAGTGGTATTACAAGATGGGATGGTCTGAAGATTGCTGCTAACTACAGTCAGTGTATCTGTAAAATGCAGACATTTTTGACATGTCAAAACTTTTTTCTTTTTCTTTACATTCTGTTGATAATTTAAGTGAATTTTTAAATATTTTAATCTAAAAATATTACATATTGCACCTTAAGTGAATTGCTCTCAGGCTGGCTGATGCACGTAGGACTTTAATCGGGCTAACTTGTAAGTAAGATTTGAGAAATATCTCATTCAGGCAGTCGGGTTTAGTTAGCTAACAAGATGTACTTCAAAGTACCGACATGCACAGCTGCTAATTTTAACTTTTATGCACAAAGCATTAGGGCTTACTTTTATTCTTAAATGAAGACGGTGATACTGGAACGGTAATAACCATCAAAACACTTGTTTCAGTGAGGAGCCAAACGGGACACTGAACAGTGGAGCTGGATTTTTGAATGAGATCTTCCAGATTAACAGGTGAGTTTTATCCAATGTTAGGTATTAAGTTTGTTATCAAAAACTGCAAAGTGTTAATTTCCACTAAAGGGCCCTTTTGCTTGCAAATTTGTGCGTAAATATTCTGTATTTCCTTTATTAGAGGAAAATGTTTTCATGACAGTGCCATGGTTGTTTTAATTGTTCTTCACTTTTCTTTTTTCTCATTGTAGTGCAATGAAACCCCTGGATGAAGACCTGAGGGGCATCATTCTTAGAGCTTTTCCAGCAATTTCTGAAGACACGCAACAGGAATTGATCAATAAGCTATTAAGTTATGGACTGGAATCTACATGGGACCTGAAATATGTAACTGAAGAAGATATTGCTGACCTGCTGCCTGCCCTTCAACTACGGAAGCTCCTGGAAGCTTTTAAAAATGGTAATGTCGTGGTAAAGAGAGTTTATTTCTGCCTCAATCTGTTCTTAATCCATCAGTACAGCTATTTAAACATTTTTTCCATTTATTTAGCTCGTTTAAACTTGCCTTTAACTTCTAATACTTTTTGGGGTTCCACAATGAGTTTTACCAACCAAGTTTCTAACTTATCAGTATCATGTAACTCTTGATTGTACAATGAAATGACTGTAGTATAATGTCACCATGTTACAGATGCCTAGAGACTGGTCGACAACTATCTGGTAGCCTTCGCTCTCTAAGGAAAAATGTGTATACCCCGACTGGTTGGCGAGTGGTTGCTGTCGCTAGGTGAAATTGGTCACAAAGAGGGTGCCACACCAAAAACCTGTTTGTGGTTGCTTTGGTCACTAGCACATTGCCGCGGTCACCCGTAGTTTGCATGAAAGAGGCCAACATGTTTGCAGACATTTGCCATTTACTCTCAGAGTGGTAGTGAAACTTGCAAACCAGAAATGAAGAACATATCACTACCACTTGGCGAGTAGTTTGCAAATGTTTGCAGACAAGTCAGGATCTTCCATGCACGCTACTGTCAACCACGGCAATCTGCTAGTGACCAAAGTAAGCACAAGAAACTTTTCAGTGCAGCATCTTATATCTCGCTGCGACCAGTTTCAGTTTCACGCTAGCGTCTACCAGCAACCTTCAGCCACTACTCTCAACCAGTCAGGGAATACACATTTTTTCTAGCGACCGGTAGTTGCTAGATGGTCGCCGACAGTTGTCTAGACCTGTGTGATTGAGGCCTTAATGATATAAAGTGGAACATGGGATATCCAGAGGGATATCTAACTAGAGCTGTTACTCTTTCCTATCAAAAGAAAACCAGTTCAGGTGGCTCAGGCATCTAATTATTGTTCCTAATGGGGCCTTGACTTGAAGGGGTCCCTGGGGAAAACCAGAACTTGCTGGAGGGATTATATATCTTGTTTGTCTAGGTATCCTCATGTTCCCTGGTTTGGTTGTTGATTGGGTCTTTGAGTACCTTCCAGTCATTTTTAGATGATCAACTTCTTTTAAAGTTATTAACTGAAACTTTGTCATTATTTTAAAAGCAGCCTTGAAATTAAAATTTACACTATAAGAGGGAGAATTTAATCTTTAACATCAGTCCTATCTGTTGTTTTTCCTTCACTTTTCAGAGACAGAACTGGTCACTTTGGACCTGCAAATGATTCCTTCCCCTAGCCCACTTCTCAGCAGTCCTGTAGCACTACCTTGCTCCACTCCATCCAGTGTACTCCCACTCTCAGATCAAAAATCTAGCAGCTCAGAGAACTGTGGGCAAGCCTCCCTTTTCAAAAAAAAAAATGGCCAGAGATGTTCCAGGTGCCGTGGAGCCTCATGCCGATGGAAGTTCGATCAGCAGTTGCTGAGGGCAAGAGACCGTCCCCTGCAGCACGGCAACAGATGGTTAGGATTTTGGCAGATGAGATGAGGAGATATGAGCTAAACCCAACACGCTCTCAATGCGTAACCATCTGCCGAAACATCGTCCACAAGTACCCACAGAGCTTTGCAGATCTGTGTGACAATGGTCAGCCACTAGGAGAGGGCTACACCTCGCTCTTAATTCAAATTAAAAACCGAATTGACAATCTGAACCGCACCAGCAGCCTTCACTACCACCGTTCGTCTGGACTGAAAAGAGGACCAGCTGATACCTATGGCTGCACCAGATTCCAGCCCAACCTCCCGCCAGATGAGACAGATCAAACGGTGGAGCGAAAACGTCAACGGTTGGAAGAAATTTACCATCAGGATGGTGCAAACATGGCTGAAAAAGACGAAGTAATGGAACTCATGAAAGTAACCTTCTACCTGCAGCGCCGCCAAATAAACAGACTTCCAGCACCAGCCATTAGAGATTTAAGAGGCCAATGGCCTTACCTTTTCACACAGAGGGGACTTTATATTCATTTTGAGCTGCTCACTGATATCAAAGTGCTTCGCGTCCTTGAGCTTGCCATGGAGGAGTGTGGACAAACCATCCTGGAGCTCTTCAGCAAGTCCACCAATCCAGACGTCCAAGCCGTCCTCTCACTGGGTTCAAACCTTGAGCTGTCCTTCTGCATCATCCAGCTTCTGATGGCTTACTTCTCTGAGGCCCTTGAAGGGTTGATCCTTTTTGCAGATGTCAGTTACTTTTTGTTTTCCTGATTGTCCTGACCGGGACATGTATCTGGTCTCTCTTAGTGGAATACAAATTTTTTTTTGGGCAAATTTATGTTTTGTTAATTTATTTTATCATCATTGTAATTGTGTCCTAGGCATCTGCCACGGCAGCTGATGTTGAGAAGACACTCCAACTACCTGCAACTCCTCGACTGATACTCCTCAGTATGATCTATATATTTATCCTTATCGTTATGAGCACATAAGCCAACAGGGTTAAGCGTTAGGTGCTTCTTGAGAAGACTTAACAATTTTGGGAGGAAAACATTAAAATTAAGCTAGATTCTGAAAAATTGTCTCCGTATAACTTTATAATTCACAGTGTTAGCCTTTGGACTGGAGTTCTTTTTTTTTGCTAATTTAGGTGTCTGCCTCCTTTGCAACTAGGTCTAATTTTAATTTCAGTTACAATTTTGGCTTGCAGTGATTAAACGATTACTCTTATATTCTTTTTACCCATGAATGCCATTAGAGCAGTGCACTTTCACCCATTTCTAAATGTGCAAAGTCACTCGCAGTTTAAGTCAGCTCGAGCCAAGATGACTTAAAGAGAGCCTTCGGTCAACAAGATCTCCTTAGGGGAAGTAAAACTCACAAGGTTTCTGTAGTTAACCCTGTGGAAGGATTGTTAACTGTTGCCTTTGTCTGCTGATCATTCAGGGTCTCACCCAGTCTGATAGTTGGCCATTGGCTTTGGTTCTCTTTCACTTGCCCCTTGGCTGCTGTTCACATTTCCCGAAGCTTATGAGTCTACTGCTACCTCCCTTCACTCCATCTGCACCTGTACAGTTCCCGTGATGGCGGCAGACCAGCGGTTACCCTTGTGAAATGAATTTTGCAGTCAAAAATACCCATTGGTCTGAGCCTAACTCCCTATAAGGACGACCCTGTGTCCCCCACCGCCATCACCTCTTTTTTTCCCCACTCATTTTTTCATTTAAAATATAAAGTTCAGTGAGATTCCATATTTAAAAAAAAAAAAGAAAAAAGCTTTTAAGTTCAACAACTGCCTGTTTGAGTCTGACTTACTTACGAGTCTGACTTACTGCCAGCAATACGGACCAAGCTCTCAATGTGGTCATACGGGGACCGAATGGCCTATAGCAATGGGCCCGAAACCCCATGCTCCCATAGTACCCCCTGGCAATTGCTGGGCAAAATTGGTTGTAAAGAGGGTGCTGCACCAAAACCTCCTTGTGATTGGTTTGGTTGCTAGCAGATTGCCACGATTGTCCATAGTTTCCATGGAAGACCCCAACTTGTCAGCCACCTGCTTGCCAATCTTGTAAAGTCATTAAGTTAAAAGAAAGTCGCAGGAGCTGCTGCAACAAGCACAATGCCAAGAAAAAAAAAGGAACAAAAAAACAAACACTTCCTTTTGCTCCTTTAGCTTTCTCTTTAGAGCCAAAATAATCCCAAAGAGGTGATTTTTTTCTTTATTGCAACAAGTCATATCTCACCCATGCTGCATGCCCATCTCCCCCCTGGAAATATATGGGCAGTCGACAGTTAGTGGATTAATGGTAGCTGGTGGGAACGATATCTTACATATCGCCCAACCTTTAGGTACTTTAGGCATAAGTGTTCATTCACACCACACCATCATCAGGATATTAAAACTCAGTTCTTATAGGGGCTACTTTCCAAATTAATTCAATTCAATTCAATTCAATTTTATTTATATAGCGCCAAATCACAACAACAGTCGCCTCAAGGCGCTTTATATTTTAGGGTAAAGACCCTACAAATTAGACAGAAAACCCCAACAGTCAAACGACCCCCTATGAGCAAGCACTTGGCAACAGTGGGAAGGAAAAACTCCCTTTTAACAGGAAGAAACCTCCAGCAGAACCAGGCTCAGGGAGGGGCAGCCATCTGCCGCGACCGGTTGGGGATGATGCATTGGAAACTAAAATCTCCTCACAATGTGTGACAATGCCAAATCTACAGTATATTTTCATGTATGATTGTGAAATTCTGGACCGATACCCATGCTGAATGCTATTGCCAATGATTGGTTGTTGTTGTTTGTTGCTGCCTTTGTACTCAGTTTTTAAGTTATAAAGAATATTTTTGTAGCTCTTTGCCCCCACTACATTTGAATGAGCAAAAATTCAATCATACAAATTTATGAAAGGGGGATCCCAGATAGAAAAACTACAGAGGCGATGGGACACGGCAGAAAAACATTGAAACGCTGGTCAAAGACAAACATCAGCCGACTGTGAAATGTAATGAATTAGTGCATTACCATTTCTGTGCTAATGGTTAGATCCTCCTTCAACTTTCAGCTGAATCACCAGGAAGCTCCATTCACCGCTGGATGATCAGCCTTGAGGGGCACGTCATCTGTGAGGGCATCCAGCCCACTTTTCTGTCTGGCCTTGCTGCTGTGTTTTCTACTTACTACATCTTCAACCTTCAGTATCAAGACAATGCTGCATGCACGCTGGAATTCATTCAAAGGTTAGATGAATACATTTCTCAGCAGTTAATGTGTGATGTGAGCTCTCCGAGGACCGTTTTGTTGCTCGTGTTTCATCACGCTAAAGGGCGGTGTGAGAGCTTGTTTCATTGCCCCTCCAGTTCTGACCATGTTTGTTTTTCAGGCAGTTCATCGGGATAAATCCTGACAGAGGCACCAAAGCTCCACGGGGCAAATTCCTGTCAGAGCAGACTGGGAAGTTCACCCAGAAAAAGACGACATTAGTCAACCCTTGTGTTTTAACTCTATTAAAGAAACTAGTAGATGTGAACCCAGTCGTTTACACACATACAACCATGTTTCCATCACTTCAGAGGACATTAGACTGACTTTTCTTCATTTCCTGGAGACTGACTCTGACCTTCACTGCTACCTGGGGTCTAATGAGTCTTTTGGAGCAGCGGCCCACATTATGGAGCTTCCAGTGTGGCGGCTGGATGTCCAGACCAGAACCTCGTGTCCCACGCACCGGTCATTGTTTAGAGTTCCACTGTGAATCCAGATAAATTTTAAAAAGCTACGTTGTCTCTAACTTTGACTGAAGTGTTCCTCTTGTGTTCTTCACATGGACTTTTAAGCTGGATGCTGCCAAAGAACCAGAAAAGTTTCTGGTACTACAGATTCTGCATTTACACATGCAGACTGTTTATAGAGCTCTCCATTTGCCTTACTTGGTGGAAATATAAAGAATTGCAAAAGGAAAGAAAATGTTATGACTTGTTACTGTTTTACTTGTTCAGCTCCACTTACGTTCACCGGCTATGGTTGGCTAAATCATTCATCGGTGTAAGTGAACAAGGTGATTCTGTGCTAGAGGAGCAAGTAGCAGTTATCTGCCGGAAACCCTGAAGTACTGTATTTTTTTTACTGTACACTTTTCTTACTGTTCATTGCTGAAATTAAAGTTACATTTCTGGAATAAGTTTCTGTCTTTTTTTTCACCCATTACCTTCTAATGTTTTTTGCAAATGCCACTGCATCAACTTCAGTCATCGGGTTTCTCAGCTGCTGATTTTGATAACATTTTCTGCATCTGCAGATTGGATTGACGCTGCACCAGCCACCCTGGAATATGATTCCCTTTTCCCACAATGCCTTTGGACTAGACTGCTGTTAATCTTATGTTGCCTATTGCAGACAGTGTGAATAGGACCGGTGGTGGAATGTAACTTAGTACATTTACCTGGGTACTGCTCATTAAGATAAATATCTAATCAGCCAATCACACGGCAGCAACTCAGTGCACATAGGCATATGCGACCTGCTGAAGTTCAAACTGAGCAACAGAATTGGGAAGAAAGGCTTGCCTTATTGTTGCTGACCATGTCCATCCCTTTATGACCACAGTGTACCCATCTTCTGATCGCTGCTTCCAGCAGGATAACACGGCATGTCACAAAGCTCAAATTATCTCAAACTGGTTTCTTGAACATGACAATGAGTTCACTGTACTCAAATGGCCTCCACAGTCACCAGAACTCAATCCAGTAGAGCCCCTTTAGGATGTGGTGGAACGGGAGATTCACATCAACTGTGTGATGATTTTGTGTCAATATGGACCAAAACCTCCGAGGAATGTTTCCAGATTTCCAGTTGAATCTATATCTAGTATATCTGATCTAATATGATATTATGAATCTGCATAATAAGAACTTTTACTTTAGACACTTATCTTGATGCTAAGAATTCTGTATTACTTAGGTAGGATTGTGAGTTTTACTTAGTCTCAAGACTTCTTTCACCACTTTGTAAAACAGTTCTTCAATGTAAAAATAACGTTTAAACTCTCGTAAAGCGCCAGTTTCAAAATCCTGAAAATGCTCCTGACTGCACAACCTGCTAAAAATCGATTAGAGATCAGATTAGAGAAAATCCAATATAAATTCAAACTTATGCACCCACTTCTTATTTTTTAAAGTCATTAAAGATGTATGCCGGACAATCGTTCCAACCTGGAAAAAGAACAGTTCAAAGAAATTATTAAAAGCCCCAAATTTACCATGACATTCATGCCCATGATGAGAGTATGTAAACTTTTGACCACAACTGTATTCACAGAGATATGAAGTGAAATGGATAAGCTTACACAAAGTGTTATTTTACTTGCAGTAGATTAGGGCCACTGGAAAAATAAAGAAAGAATTGGTGGACATGACTTTGAAATAAATACTTTTGGATTTTATTTTCAAAATTTTATCTGAATTCTCAGACTTTTTATCTGAGTTAGTGCTCAGTTCAGATAAAATAATCATAGCGGGTGATTTTAACATTCATGTAGATGCCAAAAACGACAGCCTCAATGCTGCATTTAATTTATTATTGGACTCGATTGGCTTCTCTCAAAATGTAAATGAGCCCACCCACCGCCTTAATCACACTCTAGATCTTGTCCTGACATATGGCATAGAGACTGAACATTTAACTGTATTCCCTGAAAACCCTCTTTTATCTGATCATTTCTTAGTAACTTTTGAATTTACAATAATGGATTACACAGCAGTGGGGAATAAATTTTATTAAAGTAGATGTCTTTCTGAAAGTGCTGTATCTAAGTTTAAGGATGTAATTCCTCCACTTTTATC
>VUQI01021735.1:0-10325 GCA_015106735.1 Paratilapia polleni
GTTTTTAGGGAGATTTTAGAACAACCTGATAATAATGAATTACAATAGTCCAGCCTAGAAGTAATAAATGCATGAACTAGTTTTTCAGCATCACTCTGAGACAGGATGCCTCTAATTTTAGAGATATTACGCAAATGCAAGAAAGCAGTCCTACATATTTGTTTAATGTGCGCGTTGAAAGACATATCCTGGTCAAAAATGACTCCAAGATTCCTCACAGTGTCCCCAGAGGCAAAAGTAATGCCATCCAGAGTAAGTATCTGGTTAGATGTCATATTTCTAAGATTTTTAGGGCCCAGTACAATAACCTCAGTTTTATCAGAATTTAGAAGTAGGAAATTAGAGTTTAACCAGGCCTTTATATCTTTAAGACATGCCTGTAGTTTAGGAAATTGGTGTTTGTCATGTGGCTTCATGGATAAGTACACCTGGGTATCATCTGCATAGCAATGAAAATGTATGCTATGTTTTCTAATAATACTGCCATCTAAGAGAAGTTACTACAGTTACTACTCCTTGTGCTCTGCAGCCAGTCAGAAAAATGTAAATGAGAGAACATCTCTGCATTTAACAGCACAGCTGTTGTTTTTGTTTGTTTGTTTTTAATTAAAATAAACAATAAACACATCAGTAATCATCTATGGATAATTTAAAGGTGTTAGTTTAACCAAAAGAGAGTGAGAGAGAGCATAAAGACACATCTTATCACCACAAAAGCACCTACAACAGGTAAATTATGACTCTCATACAGACAGACACAGCTATCTGTTTGTTCCAGTCTCCGTGTGTTTGTACCGCTAATCACATTAACAGGCTATGCAGGGGGGGGTCTTTGAAGGCAGGCTGTAGGCTTCCCACCCAGTCAGACATTAGAAACAGTACTTGTGTTTTCTGTGCTGAACAAAAGCAAAAAATATTTTCTTTATTTTTATTTGGTTGGGCAAGATGGCCCATACCCAGAACCCAGCTAGCTGGTTGTTGTGTACAATTGTGTTGTGTGTAAAACTTTTTACACCTACAAAAATGGAAACACTCTTACAGTCCCAGTTCAACTGGGACAATTTTAAGTTTCACTTTCACTCACTGTTTACTTTGGATTTTACTTACTGGTAAAGGCACAAAAACTCTTTGGTTACAGTCAGGAAAAGATGCTAGATTTGGGGAGGAAAAACAACATTTTTGACATTAATCACATGTCAGGGTCATAACTTTAATCATGGTTTTGACAAAATCATTAATATGGTTTGTAGCTGTTTATTTTTTATGTGCATGGAATAACAACAATAAGACAGTAAACCTTTTTTAATAAAATGAAAAACAGATCTCAACTTTATATGAATATGTTAATCAATACTGGCAGTCATTTTGCACATTTACTAATCGACAGAATGCAAAGGAATGACTCTCATCTAGGCATTTTTAATACAGAACAGCTTTGATACAGAGCTCGGCAGGCTATCAGAGTGACTACAAGATCTCTGGCTTAAAATGAGCAGCAGTTACCCTTTAAATTACTTGTCCTTACACACATAAACAAATCAAAAGAATAAGAGTCAGGCCCCAATATTGACTAATTAAAAGATTAGCATGGTCCTAATCATCAGTCTTTTGGAATGACCATTCCGTTGAGGCAACAGCTAGTATAGCCTGAAACAGTGTGATTTTTTGCACTAGCTCAGACATGAAGTGAATGTGGTTAACCAGATGCTCTGATGTGTCTCTGTTGTCACACTGTTGCAGGATCCTCTCTGCCTGCTCGAACATTTCATCAGTGTAGTATGTTTCTCCATTCGCTGCCACCATGTCATCGATCTTTTTGATCAGCTCAACCACCTGAGCTCTGTTCTTCCTGTTCTTGTTGTCAAACACATGATACCTGTTACCGCATCTGTTCAACAACTCTCTGAGTTTCTTGTGGCTGTTTTTCAAATAGTCTTGTATGGTTGTACCCTGCTGAGCCAGCTTGTCACCATGAGTGAACAGGACAATCGTGTAGTTTGATGCCTTGGGTCCAAACAGCTTCTCCAAGGCTTCCACGCAGTTTTGTTCTTCTGTGGTAAACCTGCCGATCTGAAGGACCAGCAGGAAGACATGTGGGCCGGGAGAGGACATCTGGATGCATTTTGCAATCTCTTTCTTTATGACATCTAGATTTTTAGACGTATCCAGAAAGCCAGGTGTATCAACCACATGGATCTTTCTAGAGCAATCTGTAATTCTTTCTTTCTCACAGGTCTGTGTCACTGACTCTGAACTCACCTCAGATTCAAAAATCTCTTTTCCCACGATTGTGTTGCCAACAGCACTCTTCCCAACACCAGTTTTTCCAATCATAGCAATCCTCAGTGGATCACCTGCAGAAAAAAATATATTCCGTGTAGTTATTGTTTAAATGAAAAAAATTTAAGCTGTATTAAAAATTAGAGAAGTGTTATCTAATAAACTGCAGTATAAAAAGGAAGAATAAGTATCAGATTCAAATTCACCTTCTGGGACTGAGGGTGTGATGCCCATTTCTAGTCTGTTCGTGGCTTTTTTGAACAACAGAAGCAACGCTATCCACTGTTTTGATGTGAAGCATTTTTCAGCACTCCGCCTACAGGGTGGATCTGCTTTCATAGCCTATATCAGCATGAGTTTGTCTAACATATTTCAAAGCAGCTTTAAAGATTCTGATGAAATCTGCAGACTGTCTAATGGTATTTAAGCAATTAACAACATGAGTTCTGCCAACGCTGAACGTAAGTGACTTTTGTTTATCATTTTTCTTAATCATTCTGAAGTTCCATCTTATATGTTATTTAACTACAGCCTCAATACACCTGTAAAGATGTCACAATGTGTTCAATATTGAAAAATCATAAATAAAAATATTTTTGGATATCATCTATTGACATTGCAATGTTTTAATTCAGATGACAGAAATAAAAAATATGATAATATTAATAATGCAAATTAAGATATGCCGTGTAGAAAAATTTTTTTTTGCAACTTCACTGAAAGGTATTAAGTGTATGTTTGTGGCATCTAGTGGCCACTGAAGGAACTGCAGCTCAAAGTGATGTTTAGCCTAAGCAGAAGCAGGACTTTGACCAGTTTGTTTTTCGTATATTTGGATATTGCTGGAAACCTCTCCCCAAACCTTTTGGCCAATGTAGAGCATCAGGACATTGGTTATGCACATTATATGCAACTGTATTGAAAAAATCAAAATGGCCTAGTGTATGGAGATGGGAGAGGAGCCAGGGATTATATGTGTCATTCTTGTTCTTCTTTTTAAATTTGTCACTTAACGCTGGGAAACTATGCAAGTGAGCAGACTGATAATGATGTTTATTGAACTGAGTTACCTTTTATTCTACAAGATTTTTCATTATTATTTTTACCATCAATCTTCTTTCTTGCTATTATAAGACTGCCTGGGTTTGAGTGTTTCTTTGTGTGCTTATGATTTGTTTGTAAGTCAGTCTGTACACAAATATGAAGTTTTTCTTTAATTTAAACAATAAATTAGAACCTACAGTGGATACAAAAACTCTATACATTCTGGTTAAAATACCAGGTTTTTGTGATATAAAAAAATGAGACCAAGATAAATCATTTCAAAACTTCTTCCACTTAATGAATGGAGGGACATCCAGTTCTTGGTAATGGCACTGTTGTGCTATATTTTCTCCACTTGGCTGTCTTCACTGTGTTCCATGGGATATTTAATGCCTTGGAAGTTATTTTCATTAAAATAAATTATTTTGATATTATTCATGTTTATATTATTATTTTAATATTTATTAACCACTCTTCAACTGAATTGTACAGGGGATTTTAACAGGGGTTTCTGGGCTTTTTACACTCTTAACCTAGATTGACTCCTGTCCGGAAGAAAATTATGATTATTGGCAGGTTAAACTCCTACATTTTCTACAAACCTGAAAGTTATAAAACATTTTAAAAAGTATTATTGTGTTTGTTTCCACAGAATCCCCTGACAAGTTTACCATCGCTGTGTTTGGAAAGAAGCCTGATTTGATTAAAATTATTGGAGAAACAATCCTTGCTAATAGCAGTGGTTTTGTTCAAGATCAGCACAGCAAAGTTCAGCACTTTGTCCTGGGAGAGAGTGACAAATTCAGAATCATCAGCATTCCTGATTTTTTTAATGAAGATTGTGACCATCCTGACCAGCAGATCATTGACTTCATGGCACGATTTGATCCTGGCCCACACCAGTTCATACTGGCAGTAGGTTCAGAAAACACAGAAGTGGAAGATGTTATGGTTCAAATCACTAAACTTCAACTTGACTTTGGACAAAATGTCACAGAATACTTAGTCATCGTGACAGAAAACTTCAATAGCTACCAGTCATTAAGTCAAAAAGTGTCCAAAATCAAGCTGGTAACACTGAATGAAAAACTGTCAGCTGAATGTATGGAGTGGTGTCACAAACATCAGTCCTTCAAGTATGATTACAAAAACTACAGTGAAAATGTTGTCAAAAGAAGGAAGAAACACTTAAGGTAAAAACTTCATTACTGCATGGCATTGCTGTTCTTACTATATACAATTTGTGTACATAAATTTATTTTATTGAGGGCTGTCATGTTTCTTCTGTGTATTTTCTCATGGAGTGTTTTATCACTGATGGGAGTAGTTTGGTTTATTTTTGTGAAATGAAGCATATTTTGCACCTGCAGTTGCAGTGATGATAATAGCTCCAGCAAAAACCATTCCCCTCAAACTAAACCTGGAACCATGGGTAAGTCTCTGGTTGCCTAATATATTTACATTACCTCATTTGTTATTCTGATAATTCCAATAACTTTCAGATACAAAACTCACAAGAAATTACAAGTTTGACCAGCTTTAACCATTTTAACACTTTATTATTGGGGGAAAAAAGGCATAATTCTGGACAACATGTACACTTTACACTTTGAGTTGACAAGAAAGTCATGTTATAATGTCACAAATTATAACAAATTAGTGTTATTTTTGCTGAAATGTGGCATTTAAATCCAGTGTCTGAAAGTCATCGCTCTGTTTCATTGTCTAACACCAAAAACTTTTCAACATTTTGTAGCTGAGGCTTGAGCATGTGATGTGGTTAACTGTCAGTGTCTACAGTGGGATTATAAATGAATGAAAAATTAAGGTGGTGTATTTGCAAAACAGCTGGTTAAACTTACTACATTTGGTTAACCAAATGCTAATCTGAAAGTGTTGGTGGAACCTGCACCTGTTCACCTTACCTGTTTTATTAAACTGGATATGGCAGTAGTTCCCCTCTCCATCATCAAAGCTGTCATTACTAACGTACTAAATGAGTAATTAAAAGTTTCATATATCACACGTTGGCCAAGGTGGTTAGGAAGAGAAAATTCATCTGTGATGATGATAAATGAGTGTGCTGGTTTACTTGCTAATGCTAGCTCTGTTTCTACACAAATAGCAGATGATAAATGATCTCAGAGCAGTGAAAGCAGAGCCAGCGGCAGCTTGTCTGGTACTGTAGTCTCCCATCAGTCTCTCGTCAGACTAATGGTTTGTCCACAAGGCACATGTGTAAACAACCAGATGCAAGCTGCTCGCCTCTCAGCTTGACAAGCTCAAGCCTTTGTTAATGGGAAACGAACACACCCATGAGACCCCCTCTACCCCATACCGATTTCAGTGGCTCCATTATCAAGCAGTTTCTGCTTCCAGAGACAATAGCCAACTGCGGCCACAAGATGGCAGTAAGGTAAAGGATGGATGCAAATAGGCACGAGAGAAGCTTTATGACAGAAGGCTGCCTGAGATGAAAAGAAAATGATAGCTTTACTTTGGTATATTTTAATTGACGTCAATTGATCACTAGACAAGCACTGCATGCCTTGCTTGCCCTGACGGAACGCCACTGATACACATACCCACATGTGTTGGTTGATGCTCAAACCTTGTCCAACCTTCCAAATAATCATGTTATCATATGTAAAAGTAAACCCTGTAAGCCAAAAGCTCAGCCTTCATGTTTCTTTACATGCTTGGTTTTCCACAGTTTTGCTACTCTCTTTTACTGACATAAAAAGAGGAACCAAGGAAAATAGGAACCAAATCAAATGAAATGTCCATTGTTTGTGTCTCTCAGATGATGACAATGGTCCATCAGAAACTGTGTTAAACATTGTTCTGCTGGGAAGAAGTGGGACGGGAAAGAGTGCATCTGCAAACACCATCCTGGCTGCTGGGAAGCAACAGCGGAGTCAAGGGCAGTATTTTAAATCCAAGCCAAACTCCACACCAGTCACCACTGAGTGTAAGGACAAAGTGGTACAAATGTCTGTAAAGCAGGTTAGAGTGGTCGACACTCCAGACTTCTTCTACGAAGATGAACCTGTGAAGGAGGAGCAGTTAGAGAGGTGTAAGCAGTACTGTAAGCCAGGCATATGTGTGGTGTTACTTGTGATGCAGCTGGGCAGGTTCACAGAGGGTGAGAGAGGAATATTGGAGAACTTGGAGAACAAGCTTGGGTGGAAGATCAGGGAGAAAACAATCATCCTGTTTACACATGGAGAAGACATGAAAGGTGAAGTGGATAAGTTTATCGGTGAACGGAGCCACCTCAAGCACATTGTGGAAGCTTGTGGGGATCGTTACCATGTATTCAAGAACACCTCCAAAGACTCTAAACAAGTCGTGGAACTCATCGAGAAATTTCCAGGAATGTTTCCAAATATCACAGCAAAACAATCATCTCTACAATGCTGTTTGTGTTAGCTTTTGTTGATTCACAATGGATATAAGAAAAAAATTGGGATTTATTATATACCAGTTTGTGCAGGGTGGCAAGTAGATGTATAATCTTTATGCTATTTGAATTTACTGTATCTATGTGTCATGATATACTACTGTCTCTAATCTTTAAGTTTTATGCATACTTATTTGTCTCTTAACGTGTTATTTTCAACTGTTGGGAAAATCTTGAACATCTTGAAAATTTAAAGTCAGATGAAAAGATGCATAATGGCTTGTGTCCAATATAAGGAATGTTTAACCCATCATAACAGTGGAATACAGGGGAATACTGCTTTAATTTATCCTGTCTATATTTCTAATCACCTTCCTGAATTAATGTACATACACTAGATAATGAAAGGCATGTTGAGAAAGTTGTTGTAAAATATAGGTGTAACATAACCTGCATCAAGACATATTGTTGATTTCTAACAAGAGTATGAACCCAATTTGATGTCTGTACAAAGCAAGATTGTGAAAAGAGGACAAAAGAGCAGCTCAGCAGTAATAAACCACTTAATCCAGCACTTGTGGAGTCTACTTATTTAAAGTATGTCAATCTCCTTCTATTTATTCTATTACTGCAATGTTGTACGTACTTATTCAGTGAACCCAGACTTATTATTATTTTTATTATTAGCATTTTACAGCAACCAAGCCACTTTCTACTCCACTCAGAGAATTTAATACTATAATTAATACTATAAAATTTTAAAATGTGTATTTGCAAATATTATATCAATCTGGTACCAGATGTAACAGAAATAGCTACTGACACCCAGCCCTGCCTAACTAAAGAGCAAGGGAAAACTTTATTAAATTGTCAGTGTGCATAAAACTTCAAAACAGTCCCAGACTGAACATTCTTAAACCAGAGTTTTTTGTGCCACTGCCATCTCACTTACCTCATCTGCACTTTGTTACTCTTTTAAAGTAGAAACACTACTATATGAGTATGTATGTATAAGTATGTATGAGTAGCTAATTATATTTATCTAGAAAATGACACAACAGTCTGAGACAGTCCAGACTGGGCTATGTGGAGTTCAAAAGGGTGAGAGCCAGGACATTCCCCCCAATGTCAAAGTTTCATACTGGTAAGAAGTTTCCTATCAAACACTTCATAAACTGCAATACGACATCAGCACATGCTTCATCCCCTTCAGAGATTCCATCCATCCATCCATTTTCTGCCACTTATCCAGGACCGGGTTGCAGGGAAAGCAGCCTAAGCAGAGAAGCCCAGATCCAAGCCCGTTCCCAAGCCAGCTCCGGGGCCTCCTCCCAGTAGAACATGCTCAGAACACCTCGTCCAGGAGGCATCCTAGTCAGATGCCCGAACCACCTCAGCTGGCTACCTAGAAATTCTGTCCATAAAAATTATCAACAGAATCGGTGACAAAGGGCAGCCCTCGTGAAGTCCACGCATGACTATATCGTTCAACCACCTGACTATATGTGTTGTTTCTACTCCAGGAATTACTGACACTTGTATTTACACAATTGAGTTCAAGTGCAAAATTAAGTAGTACCATTATTTTTTATGTATATCCTGGGTGAAGTATTATTAATGCAATATTAACTGTCCCATTAACAGCTGACAGGAACATTACTGGATCCTTACTTCATGCAAAGCTAGCAAGTAGAATATACTTTTAATTTTTCACTTTTCAATACATTTGAAAGTAATGGAATAAATTATAGATACAGTACAGTGTTTGACATTAAATATACCCACAGCAGACGAGCAACAACTGGGATATGGTATAAACCCTCAAACCGGTTTAGCCTCAGCACACTGGAGTGACTGCTTGATAACTTCACTAAGGTGCAGGGCCTTTATTTCACAATACAGCTCAGCTGTTAGACAAACTAATAAAGGGGGTGGGTAATGATGATGAAACATGAAGCTCCTGCTCCACAGTTGAGATCATCAGCAGGCAAAGGGAGGTTATATGCTGTAGTTAACAACTTTTTTACATTGTGATTGCATAGTTAACAGATGAATGCCATTGGTGTTATGCCAAATCATGTGGCTTCTGCTTTATGATTTTAATTAATTTCCATCCATCCAAGACTTTTCTTCGACTTATCCAAGTCCCCTCAATTTGGGGCAGTGAAATGTTGTTGTCACAGTTTCTGCTTTTCTTGCAGAGTGGAGGACCATTTTTTCTATGAGTGTAACTGGATTTAAAAGTGAGGCTGGTCCTACATGCCATGTTTCTTATTCTCCACCAGGTGTCACCTTTATTTCAATTTTTACCCCTTGGCAGATACTGGCTGCCAATGTTTTGAACCCTCCAAAGTAATAGCTTTAAATGTATGTGTGTATTTTTACTTTTGTCACTGACAGTTGTTGCTGTTGTCCTTTGTCTCCTTCACCCTCTCTCCACATACATGCCATCAAACTGTGTTTCTCTCTTTCTTTCTTTTGTTCTCTCTTTCTCTTTTGGTATTTTACTCCCCCTTTTCTTTACATTTATGTTCTTCCCTCTCAACACACACACACACACACAAGCATGCTTTATTAGGTTGTACTTAATCGTCCATTTATTTAAAGCCTCTCTATCATGGCTTCCCTCCAAAATAATAGCTTTAAATGTATGTGTGTATTTATTTATTTATTTACTTACTTACCTGCTTACTTGCCATCTGCATAATACATGACCTTTAAAATTTGAGTACAAAACCTGCTTATTCTTGAGGACCATTACTTATTGTTTAGTGTTCAGTTAAAAACAAATACAATTTCACTATTTTTCCATAGTTTATAAGCAAATGCTGTACATTAATATTTAAAATTTTTTTAAGTGTTTGGAAATGGGACTAAGTTCTAGTAGGACAACCTTCACTGCAGCCGTCCACAGATCTGGGTTTTATGGCAGAGTGGCTAGTTGCAAGCCTCTCCTCGGTGTGAAACACATAAAGCCCACTTGGAGTTTGTAAAAAAGCACCTAAAGACTCTCAGAATGTGAGGAACAAGATTCTCTGGTCTGATGACGGCAAGATTGAACTGTTTGGCCTCAATTCTAAACATTATGTCTGGAGGAAATCAGGCACCCACAGGAGCCCAAATGGCCTTGCAACCTGCAATACTCATCTTTATTAAATAAATAATTAATTAATTAATTAAAAAAAACACTCAAGAATGCCTCCTGATGTTTGAAATGAAGTTTCCTGACATATACTAATAGGAGACACTTTTATGATACCAGACATGCCTTCATGGGATGTTTTTTTACATTACTTTTACCTAAAACCAATGCGTTAAAGAAAACTGTACTATATCAAGCTACACTATATTACCAAAAGTATTCACTCACCCATCCAAATCATTGAATTCAGGTGTTCCAATCACTTCCATGGCCACAGGTGTATAAAATCCAGCACCTAGGCATGCAGACTGCTTCTACAAACATTTGTGAAAGAATGAGTCGCTCTCAGGAGCTCAGTGAATTCCAGCGTGGTACCGTGATAGGATGCCACCTGTGCAATAAGTCCAGTCATGAAATTTTCTCGCTACTAAATATTCCACAGTCAACTGTTAGTGG
>VUQI01021737.1:0-21741 GCA_015106735.1 Paratilapia polleni
ATCAAAGGTAATATAAACATAATTAACCCCCTAATTATAGTATATGTCTAAGTCTTTATCTGTGTTCCTCAAGCTATTATCACCTTCAACCATAAGTCTGGACTAAATTACCTAGTACGATGACGTCCTTAAGGCTAGGAATGAATCAGCCTTGATAACGCTTTCTTCGTTGTGTGTAAGCTACACTTCAGTAACTGACCTCTGAAACCTCTTTTAGGCGTGTGTGTCCTCAGCTCTCGTTAGCTGTGTACTAGCCTGATAAAGTGGGTGCAGTCACAATACCATTCAAATGTCAAGATAGTAATTTATGAGCTGTATTTCTCCAGACAGCGCTGGCTAATTGGTATTACATTAAACACAACTAGGTAAAGCATTATTAAATATTAGCTAGTGAAATTACCTGTATAATGTATATACTACTGCTCTGGTACAAGTAGATCTAGCCTGCTATACAGGCCAGAGATGGTATATATAAATACATATGCACTTGTATGGATGTGCTTGCAGCATGAAGGTGTCAAAACATATTTTGCATGCGTGTGTATTCTTTGTGTGAGTGTGAGTAGGCCATGTGTGCGTGTGTGTGCAATGTATGTGTGAGTGAGTGAGTGAGAATGTGTGTGATGCTCTGTTCTGTATGCCTCAGAGCCTTTGCCAGCTGGAATCAGAAAGGTTGACCTTGGTCATAAATATCTAATCAGTGTTTGCTGTCCATGAAAAAGTTCAATTTATTCCCGACCCAATGGGAAAATGCCTCTCCCAGACCCTCTCCCCTTTTCCAGCAGACAAAAAGAAATGCAACGCTGAGAGGCGGTGAGGGGAACCTTAACCTGGTATGGATGAAGTAGGACAGAGGCTATGCCAGAAAAAAAAAAAAATAAATAAAAATAACAATGCTCATCAGCTACTGATGAGAAGCCATCACCGGGAAGTTACAGATGGACGGCTTTCACAAAGCCTCTCATTGTTTGTTTGGTCTGAAAAGAACTGTGACACGATACAATGAAAAAGCTATCACAGACAGCAAAATATTGGATATTATGTGTTTGATACTGTCAAACAGAATAAATGCCAAACTGAAATTGTTGGCTTAGATACCACAGCTCCTCATACTTCCTTATTTTGACATTTTCTGAAACGGCAAAGCCACTTTCCTTGTCTGATGTACCGCATTAAAGTGGGTTTTACCAAGTAAAGAATTTTCAGCCAAACGTGTGTGCAAAGAGTGTCAAAGGAGAGAGCAAAAAGTGAAGTGACAGTAGATTGAGATACATGCTAAGTTAATCCCCTACCTCATGGAAGTCTTAGTATGTGCAAACCCACAAATATTTTCAAACAAGACAGTGGGAAGGAAGGAAAGGAAGGGAAAGCAGGAGATAACTCACTGTCTCTCCTACCATTTCACTAAATGAAGCCTGCCATTGTGTCTGGCCTTGTGGCGGCCTCTTAGTGCTCTTATTTGCCTTATTAATATGCATGCTAATGTACCTATTTTATGGCTCAACAGTTCTGATTCACTTTAAAATCAATTATCCATCTGGTACACCCATACCTCGCCCAGGCTCAAATGTGTATTAATTTCAGCAAACATACATCGGCACAACACAATAAAGATAAATGCCTCGATTAGAGGCAGTAAACAAAGGAGCTAGGGATGGCTTTAATGAGATTTGGCACAAAAGGAGCTTACACTTTCTTAAATAATGAGCCTAGGGTCCCTTTTTCCAAATGCAAATTATATAAAGGAATGTTTCGCTGTCCTTGTTCCAATTTCATTTAGATAAGAGTGTCTCCAAACAAGTTGGCTGTTAATATTCTCACATGAGCACATCACTGCCTTTCTGCCTGCCGTCTCCCAATGGAGGGGAAGAGTGCTCTCCTCTTCGCAGACACATTAGTCTGTAATAAGTTCTGAAAAGTTCACTGTGCTTGTTAAATACTTCTAACAGATGAGATGGAACTGGAAACGACTTAGATAGAGTTGACAGAAGCACTTGGCCAAACTTATCAACACTTTTACCACAAACAACTGTATAATCACCCCCATGGAAAGGTCAAGGCTGCAATAACCCTGACAGTTAAAGCAGCTGAATATATATATAGATAAATGGATGGATAGATAAGTGGACAGACTGATGTATAGTATAGATAATTAGTTTACTGCCCTCTTACTTGGTAAAAATAGCTTCATGCCTCAGTAATTGTTTGGTTTTTAAGAAAATGCAAAACAAGCAACAGCTAAATGTGAGTATCAGCTTTCAGAGCTGCGGGAGATAAAAATACACAATGGTGGCTCTACCTGCACCTGCTGAGAGAGGGAGGGGCTACTTGCAGCGCAAAATGAGTTTCTTACAATCAGCAATATGACTCTTTTGCTTCTGAAAAAAATGAAAAAATAAATCTTTAATGTGATTGCAAATCCATTTGGTTACAGACAGACATACAGACAGATAGATAGATGGATAGAGGGTGAGTAGGGAGGCAGGGAGGGAGAGAGTGCAATAGTGTTAAATAAAAAGGGCCACAGGCATAGGCTGGATGGTAATGAAGAGGGGTGGGCCAGCAGCTGAGGTCCCTGTAGATGAGATCTCTCTCTGACATGTGTGTCCCCTTCATTACCCATTAAGGGGGGCACAGTGATGAATCCTTAATATGACATTACACCAATTTTCCTCTTCATTTAGCCTGCTAATGTGCTGGTCTGCTCCTATATGCCCAGGGGCTGCCTGTACCACACTCAACCAGAAATAGACCACAGTGGCCACTGGTGGCACACCTTGAAGCAGCCTAATTAGGGGCAGCGCCCACCTAATGGGGCTATCTAGACAAGAGTTTGCATAAGTAGATTTTTTTAGCAGGTAGAAATTGATGACTGGATGGTGCGTATGTCTTGACATTTGGTCTGCATAAAAAAACGGTTTCACCTCAAAAATTTTATGTATCAGCTTTTTCTTGATGGACCACCATGGGGCTGACAAAATGAGGTAAAAACATCAGAAATTAACCAGCATGAAACAATTCCTTTAGTTTATCACCAATATCTATGTCAGCATTATGTCAGGCATTATGTTCTTTAAAAAAAGCACATAAAGGACTATATTTATGCTTATACCGATATATCCGTTATAGGCCAATATCGCCTGATAAAATTTGCAGATTCTTTATTTGGTCAGGCTCTACTTAATATCCTCCATATTAAAGATATAAAAAAATTACTTGTTTAGGTATTTGCATATGTATAACAGAAGCTGGATGTATGTATGACTCACTTAGCATTCCCATCCCCAGCATGAAGGCATCCATGGTGTAGGGCAGACCCCTGGCTCGCCCTCGTGTACCCGGTGGGAACATCACCTCCTTGGGCTGGGCCTTCTTACATTCTACCTATGTAGACAGACAAACAAACACACATACACACACACACATGCAAAGCATTAGTCTGTGTTGGTACACAACCCGACAGATCTGACAGGGCTGTGTCAGCTCTTTAAGGTGGTTTTCTATTTGACTTGCACAGAGCTAGATGTTTTCCATAGAGAAAAAAACAAGACTGAGTCACTCTGAGTACCTCACATTTTAGAGCAAACTCTCAAAGGAAAACTTACAATCATGCTCCTCCTGCATTAAAGCAAAGGTTATTGCTCCAGTGAGCATGTGTCCAAAGCCTCAGGGAAATACAAGCTAAATACTTTCCACGAGTTTCTGAGACATCACGGTAGGAGAAGTTGTGTTCTCCACTGCCGTGGCAGTATGTCCAGTCTTTGCAAAAAACATAGAATAATCTTCAAACAAGTGATGTCATTTGACAAATCTTTACTCATTTGCTATTATTTTTCATTGACCTTAAATTTTGCAAAGACAGCTTCAAATCTTAAAGCCAGAAGGTGTGTTTTGAAACTGAGTAAGGGGTTTGTTTTTCTGTTTGTGTATTGTGCATTTATGTATTGTTGCTGGGCTGAAGTCCCCAGTGTCCCACAGTCCAATTCCACCTGCAGCGCTCATCTCTTTCCTGCATTTATTCCTCTCACTCCACTTCTCCCACATACAGGTTTGTTCATTTCCCATCTTGCAAGACTGACATCTCCTCCTCCTACATAACACATATCAAATGAGGGATGTGACAGGGGCAGATGAGAAGAAGGAGGAAGATGAGAGTCCTATTTACCATATATCTTTCCTATCTCTATGAATTATAGAGAAGCACAAGCAGCTGACAAGGGTGGCATGGTCTTGTGTCTGTTGGTTGTTCTTTGGTAGGCTGAGTCTGTTCACCATGCTGCACAATCTATTTGCTCCACTGCCTGCTTGGCATCAGCCTGTCCATCTGTTTGTCTGTTTGCCTCCTGGCTCTTGCCTGCTTCTCCCTACTGCCTCCACTTAAACAGGGCTTTCTCGGCTGCTGCGATTCACATGTCATCCTGGCCTGCTGCACAAGACAGGCTACTGCACCAGTCCTGTGTACACCTCAACCAGGGTATAGCCTAGCATCCATACAAATAGGCTTGCAACCCTGACAGGCCAGTGGTGCACATTACTATTCACACATAAACCAGACACACAGTCATACATGCACAGTGGTAGACACAACATGCTATTTCAAGTTGCCAAACTCAAGGAAAACTTCTGTGCTGAGTGAATAGAGTAACAAGCTCTGTACACTGTATCTAGCAGAGAGCAGGACATGTAAAAAGGGAACACTAATGAAAAAGGTTTCTATCGCAGAGGGAAAGTTGCTGTGTTGCAGAGCTGTGATTTGTTGCTGTTAGTGGCCCTCTTATTTGAAGCAGACCAACTAAAGTACACAGTTCCCTCAGCCACTTTGTAGCTGTCACAGCTACTCTACCCTCCTTGCGCGCCTGGTATGGTTTGACATAGTGCTGAAGAGAGCACAGGCGCTTTTTTCCGTCTGAGAATGACCCCTGGCATGGAAGTAGGAACTGGGTGGGACAAATGGGTGTGTTAGAAATCTCAGCACACTGCTGGGATTTTCAAATGTTCACATGGCTGGGTGACAAATACATTGAAGTTCTGCCTACACTGCAAACACGGCAGCGGCTGATCAGCGTCTTCAAGTAACCCCTGCAACAACTACTGAGATGGACTCTCAGGTAGCCTGCTGGGAGTAAGACAGAGCCGGGCGTGAGTCATGTCTACATGCTCCCAGATGCGGGTCTTTGATATTCAGAGTACGAGCTCCTTGTCATGGATTTAAAACCAGTCAGGAGCCAGGTTCTGTGGTGGTGTGAGTATGTGGGTGTTCACCTGCTTCAGACACACAGGAGGTTGAGAGGGAAGGAGGCAGTAGCTTTCAAGAGTTAACTAAATTAAAGAACGAGGGAAAGAAAGGACAGTGAGACAATTTTGAGCCCATCTATGAAGAACTGCAAAGGTTTGGCGGCTGACAGAGTACAGATTAAAATTTTGCCATGTGGAAAGTTTTACAGACTGAACCTTGTGCCACATGAAGAGAATAAAGAGAACACTGACTTTACAGGTCCTCATTTTAACGGGGAGCATTTTTCAGAATTATGGCTTGTGTAATTTGTCAAGGACTCTTGAATTTATGAAGGCTGCACAATATTGTGTTGTGAAAAGTAGCATGATCCACAATTTAAACATCATGAATGGCGGTGTTTGAGCACCACTGCTCCCGGCTGAGAAAAGGGACACCCCATTAAACTGCCTTGCCTTCCTGCCAGAAAAGTTATACCATTTTGCTCAGAAACAGCACCCACGAGATCTAAGAGCCAAACACACACACACACACGTACAGTATAAACGCTAAGTAACTGGTAAAGTGGGTTTTTGCCACTAAGTGGTGGTGACAAGGTACGGTTACTCCAACCTGCGTGATTTCAACTTTGATGCACTGATATACTTCAGATGATAGCTTAGCTTTGAGATTTGTGTCACTCCGTACCCAAGATAAAGTCAGTTAGGGAGAAATACTTCAATAATGGTTATAATGTAACAATAACTTTTCTCCTTTTAGAGAGAATCCAGGGATTGTAAATAATATCATTAAAAGATTCAGAGAATCCAGAGAAATCTCTGTACACAAGGGACAAAGCCAAAAACTAATACTGAATGGCTGCGATGTTTGGGGCCTCAGTATTAAAAGCAGATATGATCCTGTAGAGGGAAGCACTGCATGGGCTCAGAAGCACTTCTGAAAACCACTGTCAGTGAACAGTTTGTCACTGCACCCACAAATGCAAGTTAAAACTTTACCATGCAAAGAAAAAACATGTAAGAAAGATGCAGAAACACTGCTGTTGTCTTTGAGCCTAAGCTCATCTAAGATGGTCTGAGGCAAAGTGGAAAACTGTCATGTGGTCTGACAAATCAAAGGCTTAAATTATTTCGGGAAATCATGTAGAGTGTGAGTATGAGGGTGCATTAGTGCACAAGTACATCTGTGATACTGATACTGATATGGGTATACAGATTTTGGACCAACATACGAGTTGTGTTTGATGGTTCAGTGATATAATGAATGAATTAAGCCCTTTTCATTGAAAGAGTGGTGGATTAATTAGGTGGCTTGTGACTATGGTGATGTGACCTAGCCAGTCAGTGTTAGGCTTTCAGCAGTCCTTGCTGGCTGACCTTGGTTGGGCCACTCACTGCTGTCTCCAAGTAGCCCCACGGTCAGCAATACTACAAGTTTGCCCAGATTTTTTGATGGTTGAAATCACACGTTGAGGCTAAATGATTCACGCTACTCAGCAGTGAGTACAGAAGAATCTGCTAGCTGTGATAGTTTTCAGAAGCCATGGAATGGAAAAGTCTGCTAGCCACTAAGCTAACATTTAACAACGTAAAATGCCATAGACTTACACTAGCAACATTAGCATGTCGTATGTGTGGCAAATGTGGCTAGCAAACTGCAGTTCTCTTGCATTGAAAGATGTGTAAGTCCACAAATGTTACTTTGGTTATGGTATATGTGTGAGATTATCTAGATGCTTTATAAGCAAGTTTGCTGTATATCAACTTAATTTCATGAGTTTTTACTCTCTTGCTATGGAGTGTTCATTTTCATGGTGTAGGTGTGCGCAACCATTGTGTGCCTTATATGAAAAGAGTTGGTTGCTAAATATTAACCTTAAAACAAAGTAAGTCTTGCTTGTGAATACTGTTAATTTTTCAAGTTAAGAAGATTTTGGTTCACCTAGTTTGAATATGATCTTAAACAAACATTAGAAAATGTTTGTACAACAGAGATAACTGAGAGATGAACTTTCGCTCAAAGGTTACACTGAGGCTACGTCCACGTGTACATGGGCAAACGTAGCTTTTTCTGTACGTTTTGGCCTTTTGTCCACATGTAAACAGCGTTGTGTGCACTGTGTTATTGTTTGTGGGCTTTTGATTGGCCAGCATGTCTTCACTGTTTGGATTATATCGCCACTTGTTGCTTTGGTCATGCTCTTGACAGCGCTTCAGATGTTTTTTTTTGCATTTTTATGTGGACGGAGATATTTTTCAAAACGAACTTGGTAAAATCTCTGTTTTAAAAAATACCCGTGTACGTGTGGACGTAGTGTGATACCTTGTCGTTAATGCTGAGATTTAGGAGAGTGTGAGTGCTTGATAACTGTATGTCACTATGTGGATTGTATGATCTGTCTACCAGTTAGGCTTTTCTCTTTCTATTAAAATGGCAGATCCAGTCCCATGTAGAGGCTCCATTGTAGGGATTCCAGAGTTTTCAGTAAACTGGACAGCAAGCCAATACATAGGTCCTTGACTAGATCACCCTGACTAAATTCAGGACTGTGTTCCTTCTCAGCTTCATGTTGTGCAGAACCATTTTTCTTCTCCTTACTCTACCAGGACTCCTCCAGTTCCTAGTCCTTCTAATACTGATCATTAATTAAATACTATGAATAAGGAAATTTGTGTAACCATGTTTACACTTGCCAAGAAGGAGGTTTATTACAATAACTGTGCCTCTTCGATTCCAGTATGCACCATACAGCTGGAGGCCCTGAAGTTTGACCAAGCTACCCATAAGACAGTTTGTTGGATGTATAAAACAGTCCAAACCCACCGACCCCACAACACTGTGTGCTATAAGGAGAGAAATGCAGGCCCAGCAGGCTGTCTGCTTGGAAACTCTAGCATGATCTGAAAAGGATCTGAAGTAACTGACATATGGACTAAATCACACTTTTGTTTGGGTCGTCTCCCTGGAAAGAATGCTTGTTAAGAAGTTTGCAGGGCTACCTGGGGTAATTATTTACTTTATTTATTTTGCAGGGAAAGTGCAGCTTAAGAATGTTATTAAAAAAAATTCAAAAGATGCAGTTTAAATTGGGTTGACCAATTCTGTCCCTGTAAATTCTTGTGAACTTGTCATAAAATTAAAAAAACATAAATGTGTGATAAGATCCCAATCACACATATTATCAAAATATGGACATTTAAGTGTCATTGCAAAAATAATTAAATTTTCTGTGAATTCTTCCTGTTCTGGCTATAAAATTAGGATTTGTGTTCTTATGGGCTTGTTATTATTCTCTATCTACAAGTAACAAGGCTTGAAGTCAAAATTATGAGGCATAGATGTGCATATGAATGCATTCCAACATGGACTTGTAGGACCTTCCAAACAGTGCTTGTGCTATGTGTAGTAATATAGCCCACAGATAGAGAATAAACAAAATAAATATCCTTGGTTTTTTCTTTTTTCTATGTACAAACCCTATGATACAGATCGGTAAAGCGCTCCAGTTATGACCTTTTCAATACATCTCCCATACATATTAACCTTGTAGGTATGACGGGAAGGTGTGGGCGGGATGGACTGGCAATGACTGTCCTTCAGGGATGAATGTTGTGAGTGTTAGGTGCGTGTGTGTGTGTGTGTGTGTGTGTGTATACAGAGGGGGAGGTGTACAGCTGCTATTAGCTTCGCTAGTGAATGGATTCCATCAGTAGACTGATAGACTGAAGAAAGGAAACAGTGTGATTCATTTACTCCAGCTCCCACTCCGAGTTGAAGAGTCAAACCACATGGACTGAATAGTTATGGAATATCACAGCCCTTACTGCCCAATGTCAGGCATGGTGACTTAAAAAAAGTAACAGTTTATATGCATCCCGAGACCAGAAAGAGAATCTAGTAGAGATTTTCTAAATATGTAATCTGAGTGTTTATAGATTTTAATGGGCCTTTTGATGGGCGGCAGATGATGGACTTTTTCTTTTGAGATAATTACACACGCAATTTGATACTATTCTCTCTCTCTCTCTCTCTCTCTCTCTCTCTTTTTTAAAAGGAGGTTGTGTACTATGTATTTTGGAAACCATTTTCTCTAGTATGGGTCCAACTACTAACATGCTGTGTTTATACACCACTTTCTCTCTCCCATAGTGTGTCTTTTTTGTCCTGTCTCCCTCTGCTCTCTTCTGTTTCCTTTCACCCCCAACCGGTCGCGGCAGATGGCTGCCCCTCCCTGAGCCTGGTTCTGCCGGAGGTTTCTTCCTGTTAAAAGGGAGTTTTTCCTTCCCACTGTTGCCAAGTGCTTGCTCATAGGGGGTCGCCTGACTGTTGGGGTTTTCTGTTTATATTGTAGGGTCTTTATCCTAAAATATAAAGCGCCTTGAGGCGACTGTTGTTGTGATTTGACGCTATATAAATAAAATTGAATTGAATTGAATTGAATTCACAAGATTTTAGCTAGAAGAGGGGTCTCGAACCTGCAGCTCCGGAGCCACATGCAGCTCTTCTGCCCATCTCCAGTGGCTCCCTGTGGCTTTTAGATAAAAACTACATTAATAGGAATATGGAAATGAACAATGGATGTTTTTTTACATTTTAATTTGTATCACTTTAAATGATTCTTTCAACTGAAAAAAACATGTATTCTACACACTATTTTTTTCATTAACTTATTTAATTAGTTTGTATTTCGTTATTTCATTATTAATATTTCATTAACTAAAATGTGCATGATAGCCTGTGTCTGTCACCTGGCGCCTTCTTGTCTTAATTTTGCTAGCGGCAGTTAGCATGGATGTAGACACATGCATGTCTATCACAGAGTCTTCCTAGCTATGAACTCCAAATCAACCAAAAAAAAAAACCAAAACAAAAAAAACATCACAAAGGAAAAAAGGAAAACAGAGAATTTTAACAGTGCATTGGCAGATTTGTTTGCTTTCAGTGCCAACGCTGCAGGCATTTGCTTTATCTGCTGCTTAAGTCTAAATTAAACTGAAACTGGCCTTCTTTTCTTTACTTTTGCTATTATATTAGGCTACTATATGTTTTATTATCAAAGCAGGCTACTTTTAATTTGATTCATTTACACAAAGAAAGGTGGCTTTAAAGCTTTACGGCAACTCTTTTTCAAAGTAGACCTAAACATGCCAATAGATATTTTCTTTTATCCTCTACTTCACAAATGTTCAGCTTTGCTGCTAATAGAAATATATATATATATATATATATATATTTTTTTTTTTTTATTTGGCTCCATAATTTTATAAATGCAAACGCAAAGTTAAAGTACCAAATAATCATAAATTGCCACCACCATAGTCACACGCGGTGAATTTTAATTATTTACCCCTATTAGTAATGGTGATGGGCTGTTCTATAATTGATAGGCTGTGTCACAGTCATTTGAGCCTCAAATTTGTTTTGCAGCTCCATGTAGATTTTTTTGGTCAAAAATCACTCAAAAATGGCCCCTTTAACAGTATAAAGTTTGCTGACCCCTGAGCTAGAGTATTGCTTTCATATAAAACCTCTGTTAAGCCAGAAAAACCCCAAAACAAACAAAAATTGTATGTAATGTATATTTACAACAGACGTTCAATACCAAACTACTTGTATGCATGGTCAGTAAGAAAATTGGACGTTTGAGTATCAGACAGACGTAAAGGTAAGAAGTTTTGGATAAAGCAAAATGATGCCTTCAATGGCCAGCAATCTCACATGAGTCATTATGTCTGATGATATCTCTGAGTCTGGTTATATAAAAGCTAAGGGATATGAGGTCATTTTAAGGACAGGTGCACCCTGTGATGCCTACACTGCTTTCTTGCCATGCTCCTATATTGCAAGATTAAATTGTCTACGTAGACACTGAGAGAAATTCAACAGTGAGACCATGATCATCAGGTTGGAGTCAAATGGCTTCCATCACTTCCTCACTCAGCAGATGTGAACATCACTGAGCTTTTATGGGACATCCAGGAGAGCAGAGTGCAAAGTGGATTTCAACCTCCTTCATCCCTCAAAGCTTTCCTTCTTCAATAAGCGGTAAACATCCAATTACTTACAGTCCAGAACTTGTAAGGCAACCCTCCACGAGGGACTAAAACTACTCCAAAGGGTGGTCCTACTCCCTTATTAGGCACTTGATGTTCAAAGACTGTTAAAGATTTCCACTCTTTAAAAAATATTTTCCAAGACATTTTCAACAGCCCAAAGACTTAAGTCTCTCTCTGTAGAAATATTTTTCAAAATAGTGATAACACGTTTAGTCTATGGCAATAACCAAGTGCCAGGGGTTATTTGTGCAATATAAGATCTACAGGAACACCATGCACACATTAAAACCTAATGGCTTCAAACTCTAGCAATCCCTGCAGATTGCTATGTTAAACTAAGTGCACTACTCCTGGAAAAACACCCAGGACCCTATACCAGCTGACACTGGGCATGATGCGGGGTAAAAATCACAAAAAATGCAGCTCTTTGGACTGAGGGAGGAAACTGGAAAAGCTGTAATGTTTACAAATCCTGAAAAAAAAACAAAAAAAAAACAAAAACCCCTGAACTTCTGAAAATACAACAGAATAATAGTTTCTTTTAAATTCATGATTCAGTCATGATCAAGTAATGATACTGGTGGTGTAATGCAAAGTACAAACCAACCCATGGATTTGGAGAATTCCTACTCCTACTGTAAGTGTGTTTAACCTAATGGAAATAATTTTATTCATATAATCATTGCAATCGCATTTTCAAATACTCCCAAAGTATCTCATGTTTTCTCCACCGCTAATGCTAATTAAAACAACTTCATCATTTAATCAACCTAATAGTGCAGTAGGAGAAATACTCTAAATGAACATCAACATTTGCTGTGACCACTCCTTGGCTTTTAAAGAGCACAAATGCTGCTCTACACAATCAGCAACATTTTTTTCAGGGTTCTTGGCAGTTAGGTTATTCCAAGCATCTTGGAGAACTTGCCACAGTTCTTCTGTTGATATAGACAGCCTCAGCTGCTTCTGTTTTTTCATATAATCCCAGACTGACTCAGTGATGTTGAGATCAGGACTCTGTGGGGGCCAAACAATCTGTTGCTCTTCTTGTCACTGAAGATGATTCTTTAGGACACTGGCTTATGTTTGTGTTTACTGTCAATATGCGATGTGAATCTGGGACTGACACAATACCATCTCTGATGGTATTGTGTCATACATAAGAGTCCAAGCATCGGAAGTGCATAAACAACTGGCACAGTACTGTACAGCATGCACCACAGTAGCCCACTTTGTCCAGTTGGCTGTAACTACACATTCCTTAATGTAAATCTGGTATAGAAACCTACAAATGAGTTGAATCCAAACAGCCTTTTAAGTATTTGATTATTTTATCACCGTAGGGAAATTGTGAATCAAAGATCAAGAAGAATTTTGAGGAAAAACAATGCTTTCCATGAAACTAATGTGCCATATGGTGCTGTTGTAAAACATATGCTGCATCCACAGAATATATGGGTTGCATTATACATTATACCACTTTTCGTTCAAAATTATGCTTGAGTCAATATACTGTGCAGAGTACATCTGTATCTCTACATTAGGAGCTACTGTATAAACGCCTACGTATATTAGTCTTCTCCTTAGCGACTTGGAGAGTCAGAGCTTATTCTCCTCAGTGCAGTAATTGGTTGGTCATGTCAGGAAGACACAGTGAGAAATTGACAATGAACAGAAAATTCCTCCCTCCTGTTGTGATCATTCGCTACTGCTGAATATTGAAAATAACACATTAAAGAATATTACATTAAAGCACTTCACTGAAGCCAATGTGACTCCGTTTTAATGGCACACAGCTCGCTCATCAGAGCCAATACTTGATAGGTATTATTATGAATTAGCTGTGCATGCATAACAGCAGGGTGGAGTGCGATGGGGGGGGGGGACTCCTGTCTTAGAAAACACAATTCATATCCTTTACTTGTAACAAGGTGCTGTCTCACCACGATATGATATAGACATTCGTATATGTGGAGGGTGTGATAAAGTGTTAAAAAAGTATCAGGAAACTGTCAAGTAATCTCCTGCTTATTGATTTTTACTCCAAAATATTTACAGTTTTTTATACAAGGGTGGGCGCTGCTGTAGCTAAATCATGCTTCCACAATCACATGGAGCCCTAGAGGGGATGATCAATACTTTTATTACATCCTACATTTCCTAAAGCAGGGCAATGTAGAAGTCAGTGCAGCTGGTGTCACAGGTTATGAGACTCTTGCTAAGCGGCACCCTATTTTTAATTAAATATGAGCCAGAATTCACAGTGACAGAGAAGAAGTGCTCCTGAGAGTGAGGCCTCAGTGGCATGTGAACACAGGGTGATTGACCGAGTCACTTAAAGGTCCAGTCACTCACATCTGAGTGGACACTGACCCCAGAATGCCGCCAGAGCTCTTGAGAGGCCGTGCAAGGAGAAGGTGGGCTGCCCTGTACATCCACAACCCTCCCAAGTGGGGTGGAATTTCTGTCTGCATCAATTATTCAAGAACCATCTTAGATAACACTCATGGGGAGGATGGATGAGGTCTATTTCTGTATAGTACTTCATAAGGATGAAGACAGGAGGCATTTTTTATTTTATGTGCTGGTGCTTCAGACACCGGATAACCAGTTTCCTCCTATGAGCAACTAAGGTAAAACCATTTTGTGTCTTAGAAAAATGCTCAACACACTCCAAATTCTTTTCTCTTTTGACAACATTCCCAGATGTCAGCACTTTGTAGAGGATTTATTTCCCGTATCCAAAGAAACTTAATGTGCAGTAGGTGTTGCCAAGAGGGGCTGTTGCAAAGGTGACAAAAGCCTTAGAAAACTAGCCCTTTTGCTGTCCTTTCCACCCCAAGAAAGGACAGCAAAAGGTCTGTTTGAGTTTCTAGAACTCCCAGGTGGAGTAACCAGGCTAGGAATACAGCTTTTGCAGTTATGTTGCCGTTGAGACATTTTCTGCCCACACCCTATTAGGTACAACAGTGTGTCACATGCACTTTTGGCCACTTGAACTCTCCATGCAGTCCCTGCAGTAGCAAATTCTTATGTTACACTTTACGCAGGCCTTCAGTAGCAAAGGTTCAATAAATCACAATATTAGTAGCTGTTATTAACTGTGACATAACAGCAAGTCATTTGTATACAATGACTGTTGCATCAGAGACAGCTTTGATGTTATTGGCAAATTACGAGAGAGGATAAGAAAACATAAATAGCCTATAATTTCCCATGCACTTCTCTCTAATACTCTTTCTAAAAATTCCCTCTCTGTAGTAATAATGAGCATTTCAAATGCAATGTATAATTAGGAGATATAATCCTACTTATATGTACAGAGGAATGGATGGTAAGTATTCTGATTTTTCTTATATCATGCCTCAAGGCAAACGTTTGGGATCATGCATCCCAGGACACAGCACATATGCTTTTCATGAGTAGACTGTTAATATTTTACCACGTACTTAATAACAGTTTATACTTCCAGTAATCCTGAAGAACTATGCTATGTGAGATCCAATTTCTCTGGATAGAACATGTATTTGCCGGTGGAATGTAAATGCCAAAGATTCCCTGGGCTATCGAAGCTGGCACAACAGTAACACTATTTGTGAGTTTGAATCCACTTGAGCAGATGTTTCGAGCAGCTGGGCTAGCTACAGTGGATCGACTGCATATACACCTCATCACTGACCAAGTATATACCATGTGCTCATTTTCCTCATATAAAGCCTGTTAGACAGAGGTGTATCAGGAGATTTTATGTTTCTGATAGTATTTGATGACAGGTATTTGCTTTTGACTGCAATGCACAGTGTGTTTCCCACATATAACAAAAACAGATTAGCCTTTGTTTTCAGTGTAAGACCTGTCCAGCAGTTGTTCTTTAATAAGACCTGCAAGTTATCCCAAATTAGAAGCAAATTATTTAACTGATTTGAACTTTATTTGACCATTTGCTGAATACTGACAGTAGTTGTGTAAGACTGAATTATTTTGTGTTTTTAAAATTTGAATAATCCACTGGTGTTCTTTTTAAACTTCATTTAAACACCTTAATTCCTGTGATACAAATTTATTGATACATAATATTGTTTTTTTTTAATACAACATTATTGATTTTTTATTAAGGAAATTCAGCCTCTTAATTGGAAACACAATTCAAGAGTCAATTGTCATCCAATTAGAAGTTCTAACAAACAGGCTGTGAGTTGGACTTGCATCAGGCTAATTTCTCCACAAGGTGAAAAGGTGGAGAGGGGCTCAAAATATGCCAACCATGATATTCTCCAGAGATCTGACATCAGATTTGGTAACAAACAAAAGTCACATCAACTATTTTTGTAACTTAAAAAACTGTGAGGGAATGGGTTTAGAAAATCTACAACTGTCAGATGTTACACTTCATACTGACACATGATATTTGTGTGTTCACATGGTGTTATATCTACACATCAAAGGATCTGCAACACTTGATTGTGACACCCTATCTTCAATGCGCACACAGTTATTTCTGTCACACTCTGGCTTTTTTCGTGTTACAGTCTTGAGCACTGACTGTGATGCAGTGCTGAGACACGTAGGGACGTATACTGGGGGTCATGTGTGACCTGGAGTGGTCCCTGGTGAACACGGTTCTACTACACTGATCCTGTCAGTCAGATACCCAGCCAGTCAGTCGTTTCCAGGATAGGGTTTCGAGAGAGAGTGAAGACACACACCAAAGAGAAGGAGCCCCACTGAACGGCAGTAAGACGTGTATTCCCTCCAGTCAATCACAATCCACCAAACCGCTTAAATGATGCAGGATTTCTTAAGAGGCCTGCAGGGTGGAACTGGGTGAAGGAGGACCTAATGTCACACTTACTACACTGACAATGCTTCCTGTCAATTATCATAAGTTACATGATGACTTCAAAAACTGCTGCTGAACTCTGAGGAGCTCTGAGATGACCATATTACTGGTGTAAATAAAACAAGCATCACTGGCACTCTGTGGAAGGTGTTAATCCCTGACTAATGAACTCGGCCTCTGCCAGTAGCTTCCCTGTTGGATCCCTGGACATCTCTACCTGTGTGTGTGTGTGTGTGTGTGTGTGTGGTAGGGGATTCAGAAAGAGAGGGACAGGCTCCACTCTCCCGTCCCTCAGCCTGACAGGCAGAACTCAGCCACACAATTTCACGGTTTGTGGGCAGTACACACCACTGCTTTCACATCCCTGAGACCCAGAGACCCACAGAGTGTCTGTATGTGTGTGTGCTAGCCTGTGCATATGAACATGAACACACACACACACACACACACACTACACACACACACACACACACACACACACCAGCTGTGCTATTAATACTAGGGAAAGAAGAAATCAAATATTAATCCTTCAACGTCCACCTGGAATTGAAAAAAATAATGCGTGGACTTACCATTTTGTTATTGATTTCATGAAAATGAATTTCACAGACTTTCTCTACGATGTCTTCACTGTCAAATGTTATGAAACCAAATCCTATGTAGAGAGAAAGAGAAGAGGGAGGGGGGAGAGAAACAAGAAGAGAATGAATTAGTGGAGACCCTTCACAAAACTTCAGTAACTAAAAGAAAATGCACCTCAAGATGGAATATTATCATGAGCCAGATCCAGAAACTATGCAAGCACATCTGTGGAGATTGGCTTGGGCATGGAAAAGAACAAGTGAACAAGACAGACATTGTCCTCTTTAAATCAGGAATATGATGAAATCTGCCACATTATTAAGGGCACTCAAGGACCTCTTCTACAAAGAGAAGATGGAAAAACAGCACAAAGCTCATTTAATGAGATTCAGGGAGCTAGGGCCCAGCATCTGAATTTCATTAAATGCATTTTGTGTTCTTTTTATTGAAATCTCACTGTATAACAAGCCCTCATTTTTATGTTAATACAGGCCTTAGAATGAATGTGTCGTTGACAGTGGGATTTTCATGCCATATTTATAGGATAAAAGCTTAACCCCTCTTTTAACAAAAAAAAAAAAAAAGACAGAGAGACAAGATGGTTTTAGACTTTTGAACACAAGTGGATTGCAATGCTCTCCTCTGTGTTTTGATGGTGATACACAAAGCAATCTAGCATCCTTATAGCTGGGGTTGAAAGGAAAACATATTCTATTACTTTTTCAAAAGCGAAACTGTTAGTGAATAAAGCAGTATGTGGGACTGAAAGGACACGAGTTTCTTTTTAAAAATGGCAAAAACCTGACAAAATAAAACTACCACTATTTGAGCTTAAACAGCCGTCACTATAAACATCACACCATCTCACCGACACGCTCCACAGATAGCACCATCAATCGAATATCATATATGTAAGATTATAGAGTAAAAACACCCGTCTGTCTAATGTGAGAGTAAACTAATGCACCAATGTGAAACAACAGTTGTTACTCGAATGAGCTGGATGAACGTGAAGACAAATCCATGTCTTCAGGCATCAGCTCAGTCATCATCCACTTCACAGGACAAATCTCAAGGTCAAGGACTCGAGGCAAAGCTATTCAGAGCCTAGTTTCCTGCACATCTGCACATATTCTCCTACCAACACATACTATACCACAGGGTACACAAACAAGAGATTTGTCAACCACCAGAGAATTTGCTGTATTTATTATACTGAAGTAGTTTATCCCTTTAATATCTCTTGCTGTATTGGGCCTTTGCTGGCTATGCTGCAAATCGATGGGCAGCATCACTTTCTGGCAGTATTGGATTTGCAGGATTTTTGAATCAATGTGATTAAACACCTTTATTTGTCAGGTATTTAAAGCAAAGGAAAAACCAATTCCCATTTGGTTAGTTTCAGGTAGATAATAATACTTTACCATATACTTTATCCATATCACTCATTCCAATGCATGCAGTTTCACAAATATTTAGTAGCATCTTCATATTCACATCTTTGTAGAAATATGAATGAAAATGAAGTGTATTATAGTACATTAGCCTTCTAAGCTGCTTATTTTATTACTTCATCAGATCATCCAATAAAATACACACTTCTTTGTGAGGAACTGCTCATTCTACTTACTATAGCAGGCAGCCTATCACAAACCATTACATTTATAGTTCTGTCATAAAGTCTTTATCTCTCACTCACATTTTTCTTTTCTGCTCCTCCTTCAGTTCCTCCTCCGTAAATAACAAAAGATTCTCCTAAAGCCTCTCTTTTGACACAAGCAAGAACATATCAAAACGGTCTTGTCAAAAGAGGCTTGGAAACCCAATGCGTGAGCTGATTAAATACGGACAACATCGAATCTAATGAGATCTTATGAGACAGAATATGAATATCCACTGAGACGTCTCTAAACTGAGTTGTAGTGAGAGCACATGTGAGAGGATGGGGGAGACAGGGGACAGGTGATGACAACAGGCAGGAATCGAGGGGGGGGGGTCACCCTCTTCTCCTGCTCACCCCACCTTCACGGCAGCGCAAGGAGCACTTTTGACAACCAACAAATCAACCGCCAGGAGTAATTTGTCACGGAGGACTGTGGGTAGAGGGGCTGGAGTCTAGGGGAACGAGAATGGAAAGGGAAAGGGAAAAAGGTGGAGATGAAAGTAGAGAGGGGGTGGGGGAGAAAGACAGAAAAAGTGACAAGGAAAGAGGTTAACACACATGGCCCCTGTCGCCACACTCCTTCCTGCTGCTACAGGCAGCTCCTCCATCAACTGACAGGACATTTTCCACTGCACTATTATATTCACTGGGGTCAGGGCCAAGCCCACCACCACAGATACCACCAGCAGGGCCGTTCCACCCATGACTGGATCTGTTTAAATCAAGAAAAAAAGAAAAACAAAAAAGACATTTTGTTGTAGTATAAACCGCTGCTGGAACGTACCTTCACATTCACAATACACAACAAACATCCACATTTTTCCCCACTCCTCGGCTCAGCACACACCTCCTTTATCAGTCCCCTGTGGACTTTCTCAACCTCTGTCCCCCGCCATTACAGTGCAGCTCTTTGCTCTACTATCCTATTTTACAGACCTTACAGACAATTACAGGCCACAAAATAGCAGTAACAGAAATATTCCTGTCTCCCATCCTCCTTCTGTAGAGTGTCAGCAGAGCGAGATTGTCCTCATGTATCCTGGCCATTCTTCCTCCAACTATCCACACATAGCAGGAGGCTGACCCTCACAAAACTATTAAAGACTGTCAGCCATGACAGACACAAGCAGAGACGTGTCAACATGCTCACACTGAAGAACCTTCCCACAGCTTAAACAATACGCTGTAAATGGAAACACATGGATGTCTTATAGGAAGGCTGATAATAGGTGTTATGTGGCCACTGGCTGAGGCCTCTTGGCTGCACTTGCTCACACTTATTAGCCAGAACTGGGCTTGGCCTCATCTCACCGCTCCACAGAATCGGCAGGGAGCCTACTTTCACGGCCATTTACCAGCTTCATCATACTCAGTCTTTATTTCACACTCAGTGCAGGTTTCTCTCCTTCTGTTGCTCTGATGCTTTTTCACCCACCCTAACCCAACCGGCCCCACCAAGCCTGGGAAAACTTGTAAACTCAAGCAGAAATGCTGGCTTTGACTTCTAAAGTGGCATCACAGCTGCCATTTTAAGACTTAAATGCTTCTTTTGCATTTTTCAAATTAATACACCGAAATATACATTTTTTTTTTACAAATTGGAAATAGCCACAAAAGTCTACTAACAGAAAATATTTTTTTAAAAATGACACTGGGTTACTGTTTTTGAAATGTAAGAATGGCAGTAGTGGGGGCAATATTACTATTTTACTTTACCCCACTGTGGTAAAGATTTGTGAGAGCATGAACATGCAAAGAGCAGAGATAAGGGTAACATTAATTTACCGCCGCTATGTATAGCAGCCATAGCCCAACTCCCTGATGACTCATGAGAGTGAATGCAAAGCACATATGTATCATAAAATATACACCTAGAACTCATTACACCTTCCCAGGTCAATGTTAAGCACAAATGAACCAAAAGAAACAAGAGTTCTCAGCTAAGGTGTGTGTGTGTAGGGCTCTTCCTTGCAGACAGTAGAACACTGTTTAAACTGTTGCTGAACATTTTACAAGTTAAGTACTAAGTACACTTAGCAAACAATTAAAGCTTATAAATATGTATTTCCAATGCTTTTACAGTAGGGGCTGTAATATTGCTGCTGATGCATCTAATGAGAGGAGAAGCTCTGACTGCTGGACCTTTCACCACCAAGGTAAGGAACCTGGAGGAAGTGTTATTCATGTCTCCTGGGATGCACCATGACTGGAACACACAGGCACAAACACACGTGTATGCACACACATAGCTGTACCCACCTGGAGCTAAACTGCTCCACCTATTTCCCAACTTTAAAATATACTTTTTTATCCTTATTTTGTCTTCTATTATCTATGTTTTACTACTGAACCCTAATTGTACTTGATGGAACCGTCACCTGTCCAGCCATGAGTAAATCTACGGAAAGCCCCAGCACTGTCTGCTTGTATAGTGTATCCTCCAAGCCCCATCTTCTTGTAATGCAGAGAAGCAGACAGAGGCAGTCCGAACACCCACGGCACAGTTAGAGTCCTTTGATCAGTATTTCCGTCTGCTATTACCAGAGATCCAGAGCCCCGGGCATTAATCCCTGTTTAATACAGTTAACACCATGAACTCTCTAACAGCACAGGGCACATATAACAGAGAAGAGAGACTAGAGAATGAACAAATTCATGAAAATATTATCAATGGAAACAGATATTTTTCTTTTGAAAAACTCTTGAAAATATTACACAGAAAAAAAATTACAAATCTATAAATGTTTACTGATCAATGCACTGCTGCTGAAAGAAGTCTATTCATAGTCTAAGTAGAGTCTAAGTATATTCCATTATGTACTTATAAATATACAATTTAGATGATCACGTTTATATATCTGCAGATATGCGGTGGCCACCAGGACATACACTATATTGCCAAAAGTATTCACTCACCCATCCAAATCATTGAATTCAGGTGTTCCAATCACTTCCATGGCCACAGGTGTATAAAATCCAGCACCTAGGCATGCAGACTGCTTCTACAAACATTTGTGAAAGAATGGGTCGCTCTCAGGAGCTCAGTGAATTCCAGCGTGGTACTGTGATAGGATGCCACCTGTGCAATAAGTCCAGTCGTGAAATTTCCTCGCTACTAAATATTCCACAGTCAGCTGTTAGTGGTATTATAACAAAGTGGAAGCGATTGGGAACGACAGCAACTCAGCCACGAAGTGGTAGGCCACGTAAAATCACAGAATAGGGTCAGCGGATGCTGAGGCGCATAGTACGCAGACGTCACCAACTTTCTACAGACCTCCAAACTTCATATGGCCTTCAGATTAGCTCAAGAACAGTGCGTAGAGAGCTTCATGGAATGGGTTTCCATGGCCGAGCAGCTGCATCC
>VUQI01021739.1:8861-19833 GCA_015106735.1 Paratilapia polleni
AGAACATTCAATTTTTTTTTTTTTTTGTCGTACATAGATGGCAAAAATAATTGTGAATACCAATCAGGTGTACTGTACAAGCACGAAGTTAGTGTATGTAACCTTAGAGCTGACTGTGAGTGGAAATAAAGAGTGGAAGGCAGCGGCTGGTCTTTGCTTTATGAACCTCGGCTCTATCGTAAAAGCAGTTTAAAGGCTGTGATAAAATATGCATTCATTAGCATAACTGCTTAAATACTAAATTGAGCAGCAGCCTATGCTAGTAACACCCACTAAGCTAATGAAAAAGCTATAGGCTGATGCACGTAATTGTTTTTACAGAGAGGAAAAGAAGCAAAAAAACAAAAAAAAAACGCCATTTGTTTAAACATATTCACTCACTACTCCATCTACTGTATCTTTATTTTATCCGAATAATTTATTCAGTTAAACACAGCCTATGTCTGAAAATCTCCCCCTCTTTAGAGCAGATAAACTGGCTCAGGTGTCAGATTATCATTTGTCTCATGAAAGCGACTGTAAGCTTTTGCTTCAGGGACACCTGGGGCCAACTAACTCATCTTCCCACCCAACAAACACTAAAGGAGAAGTATGGCCTTAGAGTACCTGCAGCAATGAATAATAAAAGACCAAATAAGCACAGCATATTTCAGACATTTGAAGAAAACATTTACCTTGGAAAGCTGGTTCGCTGCATTGAGCTGATAGTCACTGCAGCCCTTGCAATCAGACAGTTACTTGTGGCACCTGTGGGCCATGGCATTATGGGTGTCTCCAGTGTTTCCAGCACTCACTGCATTGCCCCAGTAAGCTATATGTGAAAGAAATGCATGTTACTTTACTGACTGCAAACAAGTTACTTCTAAGTAAAAGGTTCTGTTCATTATGTTGGCATCATATGTTGCATTGATATTGTAATAAAAAGGAGAAGAAAAGAAACACGCAGTTATTAAAAATCCATGTTGTGCATCACTTGGCAGGAATAAATCTATTCACAGCTCAACAAGCTTTCTCGAAAGAGGTCACTTTACTCAGGTTGCTGAGTGTCATTCATGAAAACCAGTCAAGCATCAGACTGAGATTTACAATGAGTAGTGGAGAATATCACTTGAATGCGTTTTGCTGTGCAGTTACAGTTGATAGTATAGATTTAAGTAATTTGCTTGCATTTATGAACTCAGAATCAACTACCTGATCAACAAATCACCTACAAAGACATTCATATATAAAGATGCAAAAAGGTGTTTGAAGGTTTTTTTGTTTTATTAAAGTATTAATAAGTATTTTAATAAAAAAAAACAGACAATTGATAATAAAAAAAATATAAGTACTTGCAGCTTTATGTGCAGTAGGTAGTTTTGTAATATAAACAATGTGTGCTTTGTCATCAGGAGTGAGTGGATGCCTTGCAGCACATGTCACAGCATTACACCCACATGTATTGATTTTTAGGTCCATTAATGCTCATGGGGTGAGCATTAATAACAGTGTGAATACAACAGTGTGAATTTGTACAGTAGTGAATTTAATAACAGTTTTATTGGATATAGTGTCAGAGCCTCATAACACTGATCATATCTAAGAAAGGGAGGGTGTCACAAACAGGAGTCAGGGACTGTCAGTGAACTGGTCCTCTGCACAGACAACCATGGGTGGGCTGTGTATTTTTAGCTTGGTTTAATGATGCAGAGGCTGAGTGGCTTGGCTCAGAGCTTGCTTAAAGTGCTTCAATTCCCAGGGCCCAGTGGAACAGGGACCCCATCGGCCTGCAAGAATAATGCCGGGGGATACACATGCACTTGACCCCACCTCATCTTCCAGGAGGAGTGTCCTTGTGACAAAGTGGCGTGGTAGGGGAGAGGCGACAGCAAGGCAGCTAATTCAGCTCTCCCAGCCTCTGCTCATTTGTGGGGAAGATAAATGTGCTCCTCTACCCTCTCCTCCACCGTGCCATAATTAGCTTTAATTACACCTTTGCCCAAACTTTCTCTGCCCCCACAGCTTCATTCACTGTCACACAACAAACTGGATCCAGGGATTTGAAGGCTGATGAATTGGAAACATGACTATTCTTTGGCAACAAGAGAAATATAGGAATTCTGAAAGTACAAATGACGATTAGAGAGCTATCAGGTCATCTGCATAAGCGAACTCAAACCATTGACCATGGCTTCAAGCCTTCACATCTCTCCACTCAACAAAAGAATCAAAGGTAATTCTTTCCAGCTACACTGTTTCCAACTAGCTATAATAACGATTGGGTTAAAGTTCAATCACTGGGCTTTTTGCACAGGAAAACAAAAACTGCCGGAGGAAAATGAACTCAAGAACAAGAACTAAATGACAAGTTGTTAGAAAATACAGTCAAAGTCCCTTATAAGCCAGCACAGTCTATCAGGCTTTTTACAAAGACTGTTTTACAGCGCAGGTATTTTCCACATACCACGCAAGCCTGAGAAGTTTGTAAAAGGATGAAGCTCTAGGGAGAAGTCAATCACAGACCAACTATTATGCCACCTGTGTTACCTTGGAATAAAGACAAAATGCATTGCTCTTGTTTCAGTGCTTATTTATCTTTAATTGCCAAGTCAGAATGCAACACTTCACTCCCTGTTTTCCTCTTCAGACAGCAGATGGTGGTAATTAAGGAATCGGATTAACAAAATAGAATCATGCATATTATCACACCTGCCTCTTTCCAACTTTTACCTTTATCCCATTTGTGTATCTTCATCCTTATTATCTCTGCTTGTCAGGAAAGAGACTCAAGTGGGATGTAATGACAATATGGGTGCAATGCAAGTTGGATTGCTGACTACTTACAGCAACAAAAAGATTCTAAAATTCTTTTTCCTCCCCCTACAGGTCTACCCACAAACCCTGTAACAGCCCTTATTACCTGCACTGTGAGTGCACAACAATAGTCCTCACTTAAATAATCCTCTCTGTGTCTGTGAAGAGTTGCATAGAGCGCTATTCTCCCTTTGTTCTGTGTTGTTATGTTCTCTTGGCAAATATGATTTGTTGATGCTATTCATCAAAGGTATAGTGGGGACTACAGTGTCTCTAGCACACTGTGTGGGAGGTATAATATTCATCACTAATGACTTGTCCCTGAAGGCCTTACAAGTGGTTAATGACCTTAAAGTGCAAGTAATACATGACAAGCATATGACATATTCACTGCTAAATTGTGGCACATGACCTGCTGTTTAAAAACTGACCTAAATTATAAATAGTGTCAACGTGTCCCCACTGTCAGATTAAAAAAAACGAAGCAGCATTTAAAGCGGCCACAGACTAATGTGTGAATATGTTTCATTGGAAAGATGACTTTTTAAAGCAGAAAAGTGAATTAGAATGATTGATTAGACAGATCAGTATGAGTGAGGCTTGTACCTGTAATAATGACAGCACAGACTGAAAAGCCTCTCTGGATTTAATATATAGGGCCTGTCAAAATCCTCTTAGCTCATGGTTCCTCAGTTGGCTCACACAATCAATCACTGTTGACTATTTGGTCATTGGACAAGGCTCACATTTGCCATCATAGAAATGTGGAGAGGACATCAATTTCAAATAATTTACATTATGAAGTTGTGCAAAATTTGAATAAACACAGAATGCCATAATCAGAAAATTATTTAAGCCCTGTAAAATAGTACAAAGAAAAATCTAAAAAAAGCTAAGACAGGGACAAAAAAAGGAGAAGTGAAAAGTTCTTTAATGTTCTTTAATTTAATTGTTGTGGGATACCTCGCAACATGTACACTTATAAGAAGCATCTCAGAGAGGTCGGGTCCTTCAGAAGTAACGGTGGGGAGGGGGTTTACCACTGTAAAAGACTGCAGGGGCAAATAATTCAGCAATTTTAAACAAATTCCTCCACCTGAAGCTGCAGAGAATTTACTATTAAAAGATTCAGTATTTCAGACGAACAAGGCCGAACACCAATACTGAATTGTCTTTGGACCTTCAGACAGCAGTGCATTAGAAACAGATGCAGTAGTGGAAATCACTGCATGGGCTTAGGAACACTGAACTGAAGTGTAGGACAAAACTTCACCATGCAAAGATGAAACATGTATAAATAAGAGCTGGCACACAATCACCTTCTGTGGTCCAACCTCATGTTGGGCAAGAGGAAAACTGTCATGTCATCTGACCAATCAAAATCTGAAATTCATTTTGGAGATTGTGGATGCTGCATTTTAAAGAGGAGATGTGTTTTTTTTTAATCAGCTCACAGTTCAAAATCCAGCGTATGTGACGTTATGGGGATGCATTAATGCACATGGCATGCATAACTTGCACATCTGTGAAAGCCCCATTAATGCTGAATGATATTTACAGGTTTTCGAGCAATATATGCTGCCATCCAGACATCTCCTCCAGTCAGTGCTTATTTCAGCAAAGCTGTTAAATCACATTTTGCTAATATTACAACAGCATGACCCTGCTGTGAAAGAGTCTGGGCACTAAACTGGCCTGTTAGTAGTCCAGAGCCGCTACCTTTCGTAATCAAAGAGGCCCTGAACTGTTGAGCAGCTGAAATCCAATATCAAGCAATGGAAGGAAAACATTTTGCTTTCTAAACTGCAGAAACTGGTCTCCTCAGCTTCCAAATACTGAGAATGTTGTTAAAAGAAGAGGTGATGCAACACAGTGGTAAACATGCCTCTCATGCCTCTGTTCTAACTTTAATAAAAAAAAAGTGTTGCTGGCATCAAATTCAAAACCAGTCAAAAGTCTCAGTTTAATCATTTTTGTAATGTTTGATTAAATCAGTTAAATACAAGGTTTAAATTATTAGCAAGTCATTGCAAATTGTTTTTACTGAGATTTTACACAAAATTAGACCTTTTTTTAGAAATAGTTGTGTGATGAGGGTTAAATTGCAATACGATCACACACTGGTTGATATGAGGATGCAACATCTGTTTAAAGTTAAAGCAACTTGCTTTAACTTGTATCATGAGCCTAAATAATAAGCCAACTTTGGATCAGATGTTACAAGCAGTAAGATGGTTTTATAGAAGGACACACATGACTCACTTTGGAATTAGAAAATATGTTGACGTATTTATACCACAAATACACAATGTAAGGGTTAACATAAGAATATTAGTACTTGGTTAGAGGTTAAACTGGTGGTTCCTAACCCTTTCTGCCTTGTGATCCCTTACAAAAATGCAGTGTAGACTTTGGGCTCATTTGTCATGTGCTGTTTGCAGTGACTTCTACAACACTGGCATTTCGTAATTTCTCAGTTTTAAAGAAAATGGTTAGCACAGGTTAGGACAGCATCACCATTTGAGACAAATTTAAATATGGCCACGACACTTAAAAAAGCAGTCACCCCAAATCTAGCTTTTTGCACTACATTTTTTTTCCCGTTAATTAGTAGCAGACAAATACTTATACTACTGTACAGTATCTGCATTATTCTCATAAATATTAAAGTTGTCAAAACTAAAACCAGCTACAGTAGTAAAAAGCTCTTTGATAATATATCAGTCACTAGAACTACTTTTCTCTAGAACCTATAGATTTACCTTTTAAATTTTTAAGTATATTTTGGTAAGTGATATTTTCAATACACTTGTAATGGAGCATTTTCATGTTTTTATCCAATTATACATTCATCTGGAAAAACAGCTGTGTGCACAGCAAAATACCTTAAGTCTGTTTAGCTGCTTCACTTTCAGGGTCCTGGAACAGTGCATGCTCGCTCACTGTCACACTGTTGGTGTAATTAGTAAGACCATTAACTGCTGTGAAAAGGGGCTGCTGAAGAAGTGAACAAACAATAGTTGGCTGTCACAGGTTCTTTTGAGTGTTAGAAGGAAGTGCAGCACAGGAGTATTAAACGTATTCTGCTCAACAGCTGCATTGTTCAGTTTAAAATACAAGTTAGGGTTTGATGTCTGTGGTTCTGGAGGCATCTCTGTGAACTCACCCTCATTTGAAATGCCAAGGATGACCTTTCACTGTGTGTTCAGCTCTAAGAGGAAATCATTTACACGTGTATCCGTTATTTCAGCAGATGAGTCGATGCACTTAAGCTGTTGTTCCTTTTTTCTCCCCTGCTGGAATTTTCTATATTTGTCATCTGTGCATATAAACCAAAATCACTTCAAAATACAAGCTCATGGAAAAATACATTTTAAAAAAAAAGATGGAAACAGAAAATAACACAAAGCAAAAATGCTGCTATGTTTATCTTGAACAACATGGACCAAAACTAAAGAGCTCCTGATAGGTTCCTTGAATGACAAGTAGAAATATTGAAAATGATAGCTGACCTACTAAAACAACAACATACAGCTTCTTAAACTAAAGATGATGTCAGATATATATACACACTGCAAGCAAAACACAGTAATCTCTTTATTTGAAAAGCACATCTACAGCTCAATTACAGAAACATTCAGTGCTAACTAATTCATGAGACGACAAGTTCAACATCAAGTTGAGCCACTTGAGATAAAACAGAATGATTTCAGCCTGCTTTACTCTTGTTGAGCACAACTGAGGCCTGATAGAAGCATGTGTTTTCAATTCCAATATAATGAAGTCATGGAGAGTCTTCAGAGGGACCGTGAGGTTGGGAATGTGTTGCAGTATTTCTGCTATTACAATGTCAAATTCATAAATAATGAAGGTTTCAAATTAAAGCTGGAGCCTCACTCTGGTACAGAGCGGTGTGTAAATTATTCCTTGGACGTGGATCACTTGTTCTGCAGTCTGTTCGAATTTCTTGGGCTTGCACTGTAACTATGACCTACATGTTCATTTTTTCCACAAACATCACCAAGAGCAATTCCACACCTTTTCTCGATTTGTCTGAGTTTCTTGCTAGCATTAGATGCGTTATTCATGGATGCAACCGACATCCACTGAACAAGCCCACTGTGAAGATTGCATGACGCAGGCCACCCTGTCACATAATACTTCCTGTCCTTTTGTTAACCTTGGCGCTAACACCCCCACCCCACCGTAGTCCACATACAGAGGCAGAAATAGTACATCAATTTATGTGTATTGTTTTAGATTTTTTATTTAAAAAAAAACAAAAAAAGAAGTTCAAATTAAGGAAAGAATAGAGTCTGTCCATTATGTCATGAAGGAGGCATTTTGGTTGGTTAAGCCCTGAAGAGGGGATAATGGTGTTTGTGTGTGTGTGCAGGTAAGGAGGGGGGTCTTTGTGGAATGGGAGGCAGGGATGTTTTCCAATTACTCAGGCCCTTCTCCCTCCCATCTCATAGGGCAGAGGAGGCAAAGTTGAGCTCGTTTATTAGTATTAGGGAGCTCTCCTTTGCCTTTCTCTTTCTCCCCTGCAGCAGCGATGCAATGCGCACAAGATCACCTTAATAGAATTTGTAGGCTTCCAAATGAAGTGGATCGTAAAAGACGAAATGACATGAGAATTTTTTTTTTCTTGCATGGTGGGGTGAGGGAGGTTTCCCGCAGGGAGCCGTGAATGAGAGGAGGTGGTAAAATGACAGGAAAAGGAGAGAGCAGGGAGAGACGTCTATAACACGACTCCATTTGATTCCCGTCTCTCTGTTTTTGCAACGAGCTTGCCGGCTTGCATTATTGGAGATGAGTCGTTTTACAGTCATTAATTTACTGGCTCACCTAGTAGAGCAGCCCATTATGGAGGGAGCTGGCATCATCAGAATGGAACCTCAAGGGTGGCTATGTTTTTACAACATGTGTTTCTTTAGGTGCCTCTGAACACACAAGGTAATACAAATATGGAAAATGTTAGCCCAGATTTAAAAAACAAAAAAACAACAATATCTGTGCAACAACAGTGGATTCACATGTAGCACAGAGTAGCGGGGAGCCCTGGGGATAAAACTTGTAAAGCTCATGTTTTCTATTTTCATAATGGAGAGGCATTGTTCCCACGGATTTGAACAGATTATGAGGATCAGAAGGATGATCTCTTTCCAGTACACTTTTCTTCTGAGGATTTGATTTGCTGCCTGAATGATATGGTTTGCCATTAAAGGACAATCTGTGTAAAACAAAAAAATTAAAATCTGTAATTTAATATGCAAAAATGTTGACACTGGATAAAACATCCATCACCATGTACTCATACAACAGTGATGCTGAATCTTGGACCGAAATACACTCACCAGACACTTTAGTTACTTGATAGTACTTGGGGTCCAACCCCATTCTCCTCTGATCTCTGGCATCAAAAAGGCATTTTTGGCCAGAGAACTGCTGCTCACTAGATGTTTTCTCTTTTTCAGACCATTCTCTGTAAACCCTAGAGATGGTTGTGTGGGAAAATCCCAGTAGATCAGTAGTTTCTGAAATGCTCAGACCAGCCCGTCACCTTCCTTCCCCGTTCTGATGCTCGGTTTGAACTTCAGCAGGTTGTCTTGACCATGTCTACATGCATAAATGCACTGACCATGTGACTGGCTGATTAGATATTTGCATTAACAAGCAAATGAACAGGTGTACCTAACAAAGTGGCCGGTGAGTGTATAAGATTGATTAAAAAGTCCAATGTGCTCATGCATTTGCGTTACAGAGGAAGAAGAAGTTGGGATGGCAGCGGGTTACAAAGCAGTCTGTAGATACACAGCAACTGAAGTCAGGCTACAGCGTGTTAAATAACGTACCTGTATGAGATCTGCCAAATGGATGCACAGAAGAGCCTTCACCATCTGAGCTTCACTTTGTGGCCTCCCTAAACTAACGCTATGGTTGATTGGATAAATGTACATATATTGGTTTTATGAAATAGACTACATTTATAAGAATATATTTGAGTGGTTACCTCTGTTTTTAGAGACAGTCTCACATGACGAATGATTACACATTCACATCGTGCAACAACATCCAAATCTCCTAAGGCTTAATCATGTCATAGCATTTTTTCACGTTTAAATATGAAAAGTTTTAGAGGGATTTTGACAATTTCTTTTATATATTATGTAATTTAAAAAAAGCAAGTGATTTAAAATCCCAAGTCTTTGCAATCATACCTGCACACATTCCCAACATCTAAACCAAAATCCCTGCAATTAAAAGGGGATTATTAAGGCTGACACTTGTTTGGTTCCAGTGAAAGTTTTGTTAAACGCCGAGCCAATCTCTTCACTCAGATTCCCATGAGACTGTGCAGACTGTACGTGCTGATGGGGAACAACGAGTGGCTCCATCTGTACTGGCTCAGCCTGTCTCAGCCTCGATCTCGTCCATATGCCAGCTGCTGAAAATATCTCTGTCTCGACAGGGCCAGTTTGCTGCGTGCTGCAGTTTAGATGAGCTGCTCTCAAAGCACACTTTCATTTTTTATTGAGATAAACAACAACTCTGTGATGTATTTACAACTTCAGCTCCATCCTGGTGCTGGATGCTGTCGGGTTGTGTGGTGGGAGGAGTGGAATTTATAGTTGTCTGAAAAACAAATTAATTTCTATCTAAATTTTAAACTGACACTTGGCAAATATAAATGGACTGAATTCTTTTCAACAGAAGGTACATCTGGATTGTGTGGGATAAGGGTCAAATAAGACTAAATAATTCAAGCAAATAGTTAAGACAAGGTCCAACTGGGAGTTTTCATTTTCCAGACACACTATACTGTAGACTCATAGGCATAAATAACAGAGGGTAAAGGAGGGTGCTGACCCACTCTTCCTGAGTTTCTCCCCCTTAATGTATAATTTTAAACATTTTAAGCAGCCACAAAATCATAAATATGCATAGAAATTGAAAGCAGTTGCACCTCCACCCCTTCACTTTTTAAAAAACATTTTAAAAACAAAGAATTATTAATCATCACCTGAAAAGCAAAACCAGTACAAAGACAAAGCAGAAACTCTGAATACATGACTGTGCACATGTTACATGCTCCGGACATAAAAAACGCACAGATCTATTCTCCCACTCTAACTTCCCTAACATTTGTTCAAACGGTTCAAGACTGATGCACTGCCAACTGATGAATAAAAAAGCATTGCAAAAGACATAGTGAAACATAAATCATGCTGAATCCTTCATGAGTGAAACCTTCACAGAGTAAAAAAGACTGCTGCACACAAAGCAAGCTGGAAATGATAAGTATTCGTGAATAGCTCAAATTCAAGCAGTCACAGATGTGGAAAAACAGCAGGAAAACACCTGCTCTCATCTACCTTTGGCAAAAAGGATTTGTTTATTTCGAAGGTGAGGCATTTTGGAGTTACACTGTGGGAGAGTCAAGTTCCTTTGACCTTGCTGTCTGTCTGAGTAAACTGGTACACGGTTCACAGGTTTTGTTTCTGCTGGCTAGGTGGACATTGTAACGCTTCAAACGCCTGTACGCACTGAACCAAGTGTGGAATTCTCAAATCAAATGAAAAATTACTCTCATACCCGTGGCGTCGTCTGCTCGAATGCATCGCACAAGGTAAAACGGCTGACGGTGCAGCTGCTGTCTCCTGCTGGAGACTCTTGACCAGCTTTATATATATATATACAGCTCCGGAAAAAATTAAGAGACCACTCCAAAATTATCACTTTTTCTGATTTTGCTATTCATAGGTATATGTTTGAGTAAAATGAACATTTTTATTTTGTTCTATAAACTACTGACAACATAACTCCCAAATTCCAAATACAAATATTTTCATTTACAGCATTTATTTGCAGAAAATGAAAAAATTGTCAAAATACCAAAAAAGGTCCAGTGTTTTCAGACCTCAAATAATGCAAAAAAACAAGTTCATATTCATTTTTAAACAACACATTACTAATGTTTTAACTTAGTAAGTGTTCAGAAATCAATATTTGGTGGAATAACCCTGATTTGCAATCACAGCTTTCATGCGTCTTGGCATGCTCTCCACCAGTCTTTCATGTTGCTGTTGGGTGACTTTATGCCATTCCTGGTGCAAGAATTCAAGCAGCTCAGCTTTGTCTGATGGCTTGTGACCATCCATCTTCCTCTTGATCACAT
>VUQI01021745.1:0-13863 GCA_015106735.1 Paratilapia polleni
AGTTAGTTTTACTTCCCTTGTCTGGTCACCCTGATTAGTTCCACCTGTGTGCCCAGCTGTTCCCTATTCCCCTCATTACCTCTTGTGTGTATTTATTGTCTCAGTGCTCGTCTGTTCTTCATTGCGTCATACCAGTGTGTTTTCCTGTTCCATGTTCCTTGAAGTTCTTAGCATTTGGATTCCTTGCTCCTGCCTTAGTTTGGTTTTGTTTTGTATTTTGTATGAGCTCAGCATTAAAGCTGTTTTGAGTTCAGTCCCTGTCTCCGGCGTCCTGCATTTTGGGTCCACTCCCTGCCTGCCACACTGCCGTCTCATGACACTCCCTACTTTTAGAGCATTCTCGTGGCCAAGAATGTGATAAATCCTTTAGAGCTTCAATGATTAGTGAGTTAATTGATTTTGACAAAAAAGTAATTAACAACAAATTTATATAGCTGATTAATCACCTAGACTCATTCAAGAAGGAATGCCAAAATCCTCTGGTTCCAACCTCTATATGTGTTTTCTGATTTTCTTTTACATCTATAAGCTGAACATATTTTTGCTAATCCATTAACTGAGAAAATAATTAACAATTTAATCAGCAAAAGAAAATAATCAGTTGTAGTCTATTTAAAAAGCACTGCCTGGAAACAATTTGTCTATAGCTTCCAACTATCATTAAGTAAAGTATGTGTAGTGTGGCGATAGCCTGCTAGTCATCATGTTACAGACCCTACAATAAAGCTTGTGCCCACTGAGCACCTCTTTAGTTAGCAACACTCAGTTCAACAGTTGAATAGGCAAGTGTTAGAGACGGCTCATGCTGTTGATATGTGAAATTTGAAATGCAGCGCCTAACTCTTTATCTTTCACCTCCCATCGTGTTTAAAGCATGCCTAAGTGTCAGCCCTTGAACTGCAGATCAGTTCAATGCAAACTATGACAAAAGAAACCCGGTGCTGAATGAGAGATTCCAGGTGAGCAGACCGACAAACACCTGCTAAGCCTCTCTTAAAAGAGCTGCCAGATTTCAGCACAACATGGCAGGCACAACTCGAGGTACATAGCAGTGATATAAAGTCAAGTTTGAGCAATTCATCACACTATTATATACTATAAAAATACTACTGCACATGATATTACCACTTAGTTCAAGTCCAGTTAGATCCAGTTTTAATAAGCTACAGTACTCAGTATGCAGTTAGTTGTAAGTGTAGAGGATGCCGCTGCCTGCTTCCTTACACTGTGTCATGGGGAAGATATGTCTCATGCACTTAAATGAAAAGGCAAACCACATACAGTATTGATAAATGTACAGTAGTAGCAGTGGAAGAGAGAGAAAAATGTGTCCCAGCTGAGTCCTATCACGAGAAACAATCAAATATGCGTTCTAGTATTCTAGTCAGCCTTTTCAAAGGTCACACTTCTATCCCATGGATTCAAATCTCAATGGATAAAGCTTATCAAAGCAATTTTCCCAGCCATCCAGCCATCCACACAACCAAACCAGATTGAAACAGACTATATTAAAGGCTATTTTGCCCCACTCTCTGTGACCTATGAATGACTGGTGAGGAAACATAGCAAAGGACTCCATACGGAGGCTATACCCTGACAAGCAGACATGTTGTTGTGAGATTAGCAATAAAGTAAGTGGGTAAGTCAAGAGATAAATTAGAAATGACAGAGTGTCTTCCAGAAATACTGCAATGTATTTCGTCTAATGTCATTTCCTGTTTAAATTTTCTCTTTATTTAAGCACATAAGTTGATTCAATACATGTTTTAATGACACTGAAAGCCTGGGGTGCAAGGCTGCAGGCTAAAAACTCATATTGATACACACTAAACTAAGCAGACTGCCATTGTTTTTCTGTTTTTACTGAGCTGTGCTGCTGAATTAGTCAGGGCAAAATCCTTGCTCAAGGGCACATCAGCAGTGCTTGATAAGAGTAAGGGGAGCATGAAACATTCACTTTGTACATCTAGCTTTCACCAGATGATGGGGGCGAGCTTTCCAGTTATAAGCACCCTTATCATGCAGCAATCACCCCAACCTCCTGAGGACTTAACTGTTAAGCACAATTTTTTCATGGCTAATTAAGCTATTACACAAAATGATTCTTTTTAACCATTAAAGTCCACACATATTCCTTCTTCTCATAGCATGTCAATAATGATGATCAGTGTTTTTGATCCTGAGCCACATTATTGTCTTAATAAACAGTTTATGACACACTTCACCGGACGCACAAAGTTTATTATTAGCTGGCAGTTTGCTGGTTGGCAGGAAGGGGAGAGAGGGAAAAATGCAAACACAAAACAGTCGGAGTGGGAATAGGAACCTGACAGTCAGTCAGAGCAATTTATCATTCTGTCAAACTTCACTGACTGCTGCAGCAGAACCATCTATAGTGCAAAAAATCACCACCCTTACTACAAAATGGCTGAGTGTTGAGGAGGGTAAGGCCAGAAAACTATACCTGACATGTAGAAATGTTTGTCACTTTATAGCCATTGCACCTGCTTGGCCTCACGTCATTGAGACAGCCAAAATACAACTGGCAAGAAATTTGTGCTGGGTCTGTAATAATCAGATATAACTGATATTAGCGTGATTTGTAAAACCTGTGGTTTTACATTCAAATACATTAAGTTTGCTTAAGCCCCATCCACTTATAAAGCAATGCAAGGCGGTTGGTCACTAGAGGACATTCCAGGCTCTTGTTATGTACGTAACCCTCTAATGTATTTAACACCTGTTTTAAGTTAATCCAGGGTTTTTCCAGGCTCAGAATGGTGCTTCAGTGGGTCAGTACACATGGCTGTAAATGTAATGAGTCTGCGTTGAGTTCTTTGATGGAAATCTATGTGTTTCCCTGTTATTTCTGACTGTTACTAAATAGATTACACACAAATCCTAGACGATAAAAGACAGTGAGCTGGAAAAGATAAAAACGCATCACTATCACCATTAAACATGAGTTATAAGATAAAAAAAAAAACAACAACTGTGCAACTGTATTTAAAAATTTAAAAGTTGCTGTCCAAAACATTTCCAGTTTTCTCACCAGGGAGGGCTTTTTAATATCTGGCATTTGGTGGACTGGTCCTTTACAGTCTCATAACTTGTTTTGTGGGATATACTGGAATAGATTTGTATGCTTTAATGTTAAAAAAAAAAAACACAGTCGTTATTTATATTGTACATTGCTGTATAGACAAAATGGATAAATAAACTAATTGTTGTTATAATGCAAAGTCTTTTATAGTGACCATGCAGCATCCGTGGAATCACATTGCAACTCCTTATTAGTAAATTAATTTCCTCTGCCACCCAAAATATCTCTCGTTCACAAGCAGCCAACCTGCTCCATCTGTCTTAGTAAGACTCCTTGCATTCAGTTATGTTATGTTTCAACAGTGTTATCTAATGCAGCATGCACGGACGTCCTGCAAAGACCTCCAAGGGCAAAGCAGTACTCTCCACAGCTAGCTGCTTTAAAAATTAATTAATAAATAATTAATACTACTACTACAACTAATAATAATAATAGGTGTGATGATCACTGCTGTGAGAGGAATAGGAAATGTAAGGACAAGGTATAACTGTGACAATAATTCTAATGCTAATGCTTGGTGAACAGGACCAAAAGTAAGAGTGTACTGAGCCATGTTTCATTAGCCTGTAGTTTTGTTTTTTCCAACCGACTAAAAATAGAGCTAAATCAGCATCAGGTGCCAAAAATAAAGAAATAATAATATTACATCAGGTACGGTATACAAATAGTATCTATCAGATTGCAAAATCTTCTTACCAAGTATAATTCAGAAACTGTTGATGTATTTTTCACAACTGCTGTCACTTGCAGTATTTTGCTTTTCTTGCTCACAATTCCTGTAAGTTTTGTGTGTGCGTGTGTTCTGAATATTTGCACCATCTTTTTGACAAGCATGCAATTTATTCACAAAGTTGTTGTTTTTTTTGTTTTTTTTTAAAAGGAAAATAACAGATTTATGTACTTGGTTGGAAAGAAATCCTCCAATAGTCCACAAAGTTGGCCACAAAATCTTCCCAAGTAAAAATAGTGATTGTTATGATTATTTCAACACGTGCCACGGCTTATTTATTGTCTCTAAGCCCCCATCTGTCTCATTTTACAAATCACTTAACAAAGCTGCAGTTTTGACTATATTTATTCCCTGCAAGTAATTATCTAATACGTGCAGACCTCATGAATCCATTTGCAATTGCAGTCCCAGTACTGTTAGTTCTTTAAAGTCTCCTACTATTTGACAGATCATTCACAAATGAGGTAAATATTCCCATATGCTGTGATAGCATATTCAAATTGAATGGCACCGGTTAAAGCGTGCTACTCTGCATATCCAAGGGATTTAATGGAATTCCATCGATAGGTAATTAGCCTATTACAACCTTTCAGTTGTACCACGTCCTTTGGTCAAATCACCCTTACTACAACTGACTCATAGATCCCATGGCAAATGGCTTCTTTTCTGATGTGCTGGGAGACAGTCTGTGATTACATTTAGTCCTGGGCCCTTTCATTTGACCAGCATATCATTTCTTCCCTGGCATACTTCAAAGTGTGGACACTTCAAAGTAGAATGAGTGACTGCCACTCGGACTCTGAGGATGGCTCTTTTGATCATCCTCTGAAAACTTCTCTAATGCAATCAGGGCAAGCACGCCAGAGAGAAGGATTTGACAGCCATAAGATAAATGCAGTAATCCTCATAGCTATCAGATAAGCACAGCATGCTCTAATCCATTAATATGAAAATGAGGGAGGACTCAGAGTGGCTGGGTGGGGGCTTTGCAGCAACAGTTAAACACTTTGGAATAAGTCTTCAAAGGAAGGATTCAGAATTTAAAGTATTTAACGATACATATGTGTGTGTGTGTGTGTGTGTGTGAGCCCAGAATAACAGCTACCTACATATATAATAATACTGACAACAAAGATATTTTTTGTTAATGTTTGTTAGTTTACAAACTACCAAAGCAAATCTGATGTCTACCTGCTGTGATGTGAGCTAAAATTTTCAAACAGCTCTTCAGTATCCATCAACATGTTTTGAACCTTGCTCCCTGTTTTGAATGCTTTGTTTGAGTTTCTGTTTATGCTCAGCTGTTATTGAGATTTTTGTGTTTATGGTACCTTTCAGATTCTCTATTATTCTAGTCTTGATTCTTGTTATATTGAGTCTCTTGCTGTTTTACTTTGTTTCCTAGTGATAAGTTTCTGTTTTGCAGTCCAGTGTTTTGGTTCATCTTCTGATTTTTTATTTATTTTTTTTATCTGTTCCTCCCCCTATCTGTTCCACTGTCTCTGTCGTGTCTAGTGTTATTTTTCTTGACTCAGAGTTTAGTATTTGTCTTTTGTTTATTTCTTATTTTTCTTTGAAAGTTCATTTTCTTTTTCCCTTGTGTCAGTTGTACTTCCTCCTTTGTAACTGTCATGACTGTCTTCACCTGTGTGATTACTCTCACCTGCATCTCGTTCCCAGGGACATGAAGTGCACAAAATGCAAAATGCAGCAGTTAGTGTGACCTTTATATCCAAACATTGCAACTGTCATTTTCGAGAAGTACACAACTTGTTGTGTTCAATTTGAGACAACACTACTGAATTACCAAAGTAACCAAATTAAGACAGTCATAAACTGCTGCAGAGAAATGTTAGGCTATTATAAAACCTTTTGAATTTTGAACTGTAGTGCAGTGATTTAGCAAAATACGCTACTCAATAATTGACATTAAAGACTATAGATACTTCAATTCAATTTCAATTCAATTCAATTCAATTTTATTTGTACAGCGCCAAATCACAACAACAGTCACCTCAAGGCGCTTTATATTTTAGGGTAAAGACCCTACAATATGGAGAGTGAAAGGAAGTGAGGAAGAGGAAGTGCTCAGTGCATCATGGGAAGTCCCCAGCAGCCTAGGCCTATTGCAGCATAACTAAGGGATGGTTCAGGGTCACCTGATCCAGCCCTAACTATAAGCTCTATCAAAAAGGAAAGTTTTAAGCCTAATCTTAAAAGTAGAGAGGGTGTCTGTCTCCCGAATCCAAACTGGGAGCTGGTTCCATAGGAGAGGGGCCTGAAAGCTGAAGGCTCTGCCTCCCATTCTACTTTTAAATACCCTAGGAGTACTTCCACATAGGCTGGTCCTTTTAAGTGTGTTTGGGTTCTATGTCAGAAAACGGGACTGGCCAGTGTAGGGATGCCACATACCAGATTAGTAGTCAGTACCAATACCAGTAGAATTTCTTGATACCCAATTTGATACCAAGGTAAAAAAAAACAAAAAAATAAACCCCACAATGATTATCCCATGTACTAATTCATAAACTCCTCTATTAAAAAGTCTCTTTAAATCACTGACATGGATGGCAGACCGCTTATTTAAAATGTGAACGTCATATTTTGTAGGCAAGACACTTACTGAAATGTTAGGATGGTTGCAGAGTAGCCTACTAACGTTACTACGCGGTATAATGTTAGCTTTATCTAACATTAGCCATTGAAAGCATTTTAGCAATGTTTAAAGCTGATTTCAGCAATGCCAGCTGTCTCAAAAAAAAAAAAAAGAAATGGAAAAAAAAAGCTAACGTGCCATCATGCATGTGCAGTTTTTGCTGTGCCGTATGTAGTCGTTCCTGTGCTTGCAGGCATCCTTCTCCTTCTTCAGCATATAAGGATAGACAAGAATACTTAAGCTTCCCTCATCAGTTCCTTAAGAATTGTAGCCTTGGTATATACGCTGCCTACCCTACCTACTGTTATAAAAAAGCAAGTCCCATTGCCTTTTCAGAATTTTGGAATAGGAAGGCATTGTAAGTATCGGTTCTGGTGACGTCCCTAGGCCAGTGTTTGTTTCTTACATTGTTAAATGTAGGGTTCAGCACAATGTGTAAGAATAAACCCAAAGTCATGGTACTGTGTGTCAGTGTGGAGAAATGTGGATAAATCAGTAGTTGCTCATTACATTTGTAATGTAGATGTTGGACGCTTTAGTTTCTAAAGCTAGATACAGGCTTCCCCAAAGACGAGCTACGTTAAAGGGTGATAAATGCCAATTTTAGGCATATATGTAAGTAAGTAATTCCCTGATGTTACCATTGTACCTCTCCAGCTTTTCCGACCTGAGGTGAGACTGGTGTTCGGTTAAGTGATAACTGGTCCTAATGTATAACTGAGTCACAGGAAAACAATAAATTAGCTTCTGCCTAACCCCTAACTTTTATATTTTTGAAAGAGGTCAATTGTTGCATTTGACAATCTGCCCTTCTCATGCAAATCCATCCAATCCCATTTATCTCCTATTCTATCTCTTCCCCTTCCTATTTCTTTATCTGCAACATTACCAGACGTACTCTCTCCTGTTCATACAATCACCTATTGATCCTGTCCATGCTTCCTCATTACTGCTTTCTATTCAGTTATCCTTCTATCCATTTATCCATCCCTTCATTCATTAGCATAGGGTATGTGAGAGGTGATGTGAACTCACCTAATGGGGTTATGTGTCTCCAGGTAATGGCTGGCTCAGGTTTCCCACTGGCTGAGCAGATGAGAGACACGTTGCTGCCCTCGTTTACCGTGATGTTAGAGGAAATGTCATATATCTTGGGAGGAACTACAAAAAAGAAAAAAAAAAAACAGGAGAACATATAAACAAGATTAGTATTTCAAAGTGAAATATCTGATTCCTCCAGCATTATCATCTATATGTACAATTAAATTAGAGAGCAAATTAATGTATGATGAATAATACAAGAACAGTAAAAGGAATATATGTTTTGGTAAATGTTCCCTCACTTTACTGTTTGCAAAAATCCCACACTGCATGTCATATTCAGACCCCATGAGTCTTGTTAGATATTCTCAGTGGACAGACGGGGAGTTTGAGTTTCCCCTTGCCAGTCACTCATATTCAACTGCTTCAATGACTATCTCAGTCATGACTAAGGTTACATTGGCTAGTAGACACAAAAATAATTAAGGCATGGCTCTACAGTATATTTACTGTTTTTACCTATATACGGTTGACTTCACGATAAACTCGATCCACGATAAAGTCCATCCATCCATTTTCTTCACTTATCCAATTCAGGTTCGCGGTGGGGCTGGAGCCTATCCCAGCTGTCATACAGAGCGAGAAGCGGGGTACACCCTGTATAGGTCACCAGTCTATCGTAGGTCTAACACATAGAGACAGACAGCCATTCATACTCACACCTGCAGCCAATTTAGAATCACTATGTCTTTGGACTGTGGGAGGAAGTCAGAGTACTTGGAGGGAAGAGGGAGAATATGCAAACTCCACACAGGGGGGCCCCAGCTGGACGGTGGATTTCAACCAAGGACCTTCTTGCTATGAGGCAACAGTACTAACTACCTCACCACCATGTCACCCATGATAAACTCAGCTCTCTCTAAAAAGACTCGGTATGGCAATATATCATATCACTTCCTCTTTTGTATATGTTATCAGCACATGGGAATAATTATTTGATCTAGAGTCACTATGACATAACTTCTGGTGGTGGAGCTCAGCAAATATGCACTCACGGCAGGAAAATGGCAAACAACACAAACGATGGGAGAAGGTACAGTTTATAAACTGAACTGAAAAACTGAATACACTCTGACACCAGAACAGTGAATAAATATACATATAAATCCTGCTTTTTGGCTTTTTAAAGAATATTTTTTCTTATTTACACAGCTATCGTGACGTATCATAGATGAGTGTCTTGCAATGTATTGTGTAGCGCAGAAATCCTGTATAACACCTTTGTTATCATGGGAAATGCATAACGATAGTATCGCATCATGAGTTACTCTGTGATTCCTTGCCCTACAGACCTAAACCAGACTTTTTTGAATCGCTTGCCAAAAATAAGTTATTCATAGTTCTGTAGCCAGGCTTGGAGGCTGTGTATTGTCAATTTGTGAAAAGAAAAGTGAAATTCTTTTGTATTGACAGCAGCTCATCAGAAGTCTCTGCTGGACATCACTTGCACTTATAATTGGAAAGCTTCTGTGCACTTAAATCCTCTTGGGGCTTTCATGTTAAAAGCTTCGGTATTTAGGGTGCTCAAAACGCAGAGAGAAACACATGAAGCCATCCACAAAGGCCTTTAAACACATTTGAATACGCACACATGCAGGTACATGTGCGCGCACGCACACACAAATGCAGGCTTATGAGACACTATTTTAATCTGCAAGATTTGAATCTCAGCGGGAGCTTTTCTGCAGTGGACTGTGTTATACAGTAATGGATTCTCAGTCATCTGGGTCCAACTATTCAACTATTCTACCCCCTGATCCTGCCTGATGCCTGCTAAAAAAACAACAAAAGAAAAGTTGATTCAACAATTTTCAGAGTTCCTCTTTAGACCCACCAACACTTTTTAGTCACATGGTCTCTTGTGTCATTGAACTTTTCACTGTGTTCAGCATCATTTGCTCCTCTTCACTCTGTTATGAGCCACAATACAAAGGACGCTGCAAAGAATTTACAGTGAAAAGAAAAGCAGAATCCATGATTAATTATATTTAAAACACCGTGCTTAGTTTTGCACCTTGAAAAAAATTGTACAATCATGTTCAACAAAAATAATAAAACACCATATTTAGTGTACAGAAAACAATCTGTGATCTGGACCCTGTCAAAGTATAAAGCCATGAACTGAACACTGATGACCAACATTAAGGCCATAACTATAACTTAAACACAGTTATATGTGCCCCACATATTAAGAGCACTCTGCCAACAGTCAACTGCAGGATGGGTTATCAAAAAAGAATCCATTTTATAACTCTGAGACTGAGGGAAACAAACTGTATTGTATGAATCACAAATGGTACCACCTACCACCAGCCTGCACTGACCCAGGCATAACCAACAATGAAACAAGGGAGTGCCCATAAAAAAGCATTTGCAGTGCTGCAGGTTTTTGTTGGGGGATGATAGGCGTCGTTTTTGATCAACAGATCTGGATCTAAATGAGATGAAAGTGGCAGACCTTCTGTGGGAGAGGACCGGAGGCGATGTTGAATCTAGGTTATTGCTTGTCAGACTCCTGTGTTTACTTGCTGTAGGACCCCAGTGTTGACACATCTCCTCAGTGTCTGATAGCACAAAATTGAAAATGTTGGGGTTGTCTACTGATCCTATCTCTCTTTGGCAGGGACTGAGAGGTTTTGAAAGGTTTAGATGAAGAGCCCTCAGTTTTTCAGCTCAGAGCTGCTGTGGCTCAGTTGCTTTACTGTATAACAATGGTTGCTCCAGTTAAGAATAACAACCAATGCTGTGAAACAGAATAAAAGATCAATACATAACAGTCCAACTTCAGACAATAAGTGAAAAACTTTTTATCATTATGGAACTGGGATATGTGAACAACTGAACAGTAATTTATTCACCAGACAATATTGCATGTTTTTTGATTCATGGCTTTTAAATCTGTTACAGTCAGACACAATACAACTACCCGAAGGCAGTTTTTGAATTGTTAACCTTTGCTCTTTAAATTTAGTCTGCTACCTTTTTTGTATTCTGCTGTCTATGACAGTCCCTATTATGGAGGACCCACTACCATACCACACACAAGCTACCATAAACAGTAAATAAATGTAACACTGAATGCATTCAAATAATATTAAAAAAACAAACGTAGGTGTATAATTTTCCGTATTTACAGTCATGGTAAAAAGAAAGCACACCCTCCTTCAATTACATGGTTCAGGACATAATAAAAATCATCTGGTCCTTTGCAGGTCTTAAAATTAGGTAAATACAAACTCAGATAAACTACAAAACATGACATATTAGACCATGTCATTATTTATTTAACAAAAAGTAAGCCAAAATGCAGAAGCAGTGTGTGAAAAATTAAATACACCCTTACTGCTTTCTACAGAACCTAAGAGGGTAAGTAGCAGCAAGGTGCTGATAATCAAATGCACTTGATTAATTGATCATCAGCAAGTGTGGCCACCTCTATAAAAGAAGAACTTTTTGAAGTTTGCTGATCTGGAGCATTCAGGTGGTTATAAGGCCATTTCCAAACAATGTGAAGTCCATCATTCTACAGTGAGAAAGATTATTCACAAAGAGTGAACGTCCCAGCAAATTCACCCCAAGGTCAACGCTCAGAGAAATTGCAAAAAACCCAAGAGCTACATTTCAGACTCTACAGGCCTCAGTCAGCATGTTAAATGTTAAAGTTCATGACAGCACAATTAGAAAAAGACTGAACAAGTATGGCTTGTTTAGAAGGGTTGCCAGGAGAAAGCCTCTTCTCTCTAAAAGGAACATGGCAGCACAGCTTAGGTTTGCAAAGCTGCATCTGAACAAACCACAACACTTCTGGAACAATATCCTTTGGACAGACGAGACCAAAGTGAAGATGTTTAGCCATAATGCACAGCACCATGTTTGGCAAAAAACAAACACAGCATATCAGCACAAACACCTGACACGAAATGTCAAGCATGGTGGTGGAGGAATGATGATTTGGGCTTGTTTTGCAGCCACAGAATTTGGGCACCTTGCAGTCATTGAGTCGACATGAACTCCTCTGTATACCAAAGTATTCTAGAGTCAAATGTGAGGCCATCTGTCTGACATCTAAAGCTTGGCCCAAATTGGGTCATGTAACAGGACAATGATCCCAAGCACCGCAGCAAATCTACAACAGAATTCCTGAAAAAGAAAAGAATCAAGGTGTTGTCTAGACCTTGAAGTGCTAAGTGAACTGAAGCAACACTGTAAAGAAGAGTGGGACAAAATTATTCCACAACAATGTAGTCATACAGACAATGATTAATTGAAGTTATTGGTGCTAAAACTGGTTCTACAAGGTATTGATTCATGGGGTGTACTTAGTTTTTCACACAATGATTCTGTATTTTGGCTTAGTTTTTGTCAAATAAATAATGACAGAGTGTAATAACCCATGTGTTGTTCATCTGAGGTTGAACCTGGAACTATATCTTTTTTTTTAATGTCCTGATATGTAAAACCTTAGAATTTAAAGAGGGTATACATTTTTACCATCACTGGATTTACTTTTTGATTAATTATGCTATTTATTTACTTTACAATTAAGGTTCTTAAATTTAAATGTACTTATTCATTTATCTATTTTTTTTGTAATAAGGTTCCTTTACATTTTCCTAGTTTATTTGCCCAAACTTATTTCCTTTTTTTGTTTGTTTTTACATTTCAAGATACATTTCTGCTTTATTATACAAATGAGAGGGGATGCCATTCAAAGTGTGAAATAAGGTCAACCTTTCACCTATTGGTGTCTAATAAATTAAACTTTTTCTCATGGACAAATGGGGCAATCACTGAAAGCATGTGTCATGTTTTGTCTCACTACAGCAGCCCCTCAGTGGCTTTCTAAATAGGCAAACAGAGGAAAAACATTTACACCACTGCAAATATATTTTAGTTTAATAATTCAGCGTCGCTATTAAGTATGAAGTGTTTATTGTGTATTGGGAATAGTGAAGACTGATAGCGTGACAAAATATGATTTTGCCATCTGTTGTTTCTCCTGTGCAAAAAAACTAAATAAATAAATAAAATCCTAAATAATATCTTACATTTGTTTTTTATTAAGTCAGAGTCTTGTTGCTAGGTAACAGTACTGAGACTCTGCAATCTTTCTTGCTGAGGGGTCCATAGGATGGACACTTCTTACACAGGACTGTATAGGTTTTATATTTGGTAGGAAAAGGTACTCACAGACAATCATTTCTTAAATCACACACCCACTGATGAGAAAAGAAAGTTACTGAGACTGTAGAGATGAAGTGTTCGCTTTATGCCTAATGTTCAATGTTGGGGTTTTTTTGTTTTGTTTTTTTGAAACTGGGAAATTATTACTGCTGATGTTAGCAAAAACCATTTGTATGTGTCATTGGTGGCATTGGTGAGTTATATGAATACAACAAAAAAGAGCATTGGGTTTTTTTAGATTGTTTTACTAATATACTCAAAATAAGGTTGTTATTTTCATTTGCTGTCATTTACATTTATTTGTTCCGGGACAACTTTCTTTTCAATGTGCATTAGAGCCTGACAATATATCGGCCGAGAAGAGATGGGAGAAACACCCTTCAACCATGTTATGAGTGTTGATAACACATAACAAATGATAGGGAAATCTATTCATGTTTCATGTGTCTGAAACTAGTGCTGGAAAATATGGAAAAAAAATATTATCACAATATTTTTTTTCATATCAGTTGATATTGATTCAATTCAATTCAATTCAATTCAATTTTATTTATATAGCGCCAAATCACAACAACAGTCGCCTCAAGGCACTTTATATTTTAGGGTAAAGACCCTACAAATTAGACAGAAAACCCCAACAATCAGCAACTATGAGCAAGCACTTGGCAACAGTGGGAAGGAAAAACTCCCTTTTAACAGGAAGAAACCTCCGGCAGAACCAGGCTCAGGGAGGGGCAGCCATCTGCCGCGACAGGTTGGGGGTGAGGAGAAACAGAAGAGAGGGAGACAGGACAAAAAGGCACACCTATGGGAGAGAGACAGGGTTAATAATAGCTAATGATTAAATGCAAGTGGTGTATAAACACATGGAGAATGAAAGGAAGTGAAGAAGAGGAAGTGCTCAGTGCATCATGGGAAGCCCCCAGCAGCCTAAGCCTATTGCCGTTTAACTAAGGGATGGTTCTGGGTCACCTGATCCAGCCCTAACTATAAACTCTATCAAAAAGGAACGTTTTAAGCCTAATCTTAAAAGTAGAGAGGGTGTCTGTCTCCCGAATCCAAACTGGGAGCTGGTTCCATAGGAGAGGG
>VUQI01021747.1:6391-17091 GCA_015106735.1 Paratilapia polleni
AGGAAAGATTTTTTTTTTTTTTTTTTTCCTGTCAATAGGCTATAATACAAAGTAGCTGTGCTCAACTCCAAACAGAATAGCAACACTCACTGATGAGTATATCTTAATATTTTTATTGCTGGGCAAAATGAAGGCATTTTGGCCATCAGCAATCCCCTGGCCAAAACGGGTTCATCATGCACAACAATTAATATGAATAGTTGTCAGTGAGAGACTGTGTTCTGATTGATTCATTTTGTATTTTTTTCTGTCTACACTGAAAAGTATCACACATGTGGCCCAGTTAAAGAAATTGTTTAGAGTCCTTAGAGTGCCTAAGGGCTTTCTGAAAGCAAATTGACCAGGAAATGCTTATTTCCGGTTACAGTACTTTATGATGCCCATAGTTTACAATTTTCAGTTTGCAGGCTTTACAGGGGGAAACTGGGTGTGGTTTAACTTAAGAAGAAAAAAAGCCCTCCTCTTTTAAGTGCAAACTGCGTCACAAGCACTCATCAGTATCTTCCCCTGGACATAAAAATGTATGATCTTTAACTCTTCCTCCCGCTCTGCACCCCAGAGCTGTAATGCACCTCATCTGAATGCTAATTTGCTATTTAAAAATCCTCCCTTTTACTCGGGAGGGAGGGGGGAACTGGATGAATTTGGTAGGAATCACAGATGTAGAGATTATGAAACCTGCGCTCTCCTTCTCCTGCAGCTCTGAGGGCCGCTTAATTAACCCCAGGCGGGGCAGGTTTCCTGGCAGCGCATGGCCACAGGCGGTGGACACTGCTCTCAGATTTAAATGCGCATCTCATTTTCACGGTGCTGATCACGCACAGCCAGGCCCTCTTTAGCGCAAAGAGAAAAGAAATAGCGGGGGGAAAGTGAGTGTTGCAACCTCAATTCTCCTCCCAAAATCCAGCCTCTAATCCCCTGAGATGGCCTTTGAGGGGGCGGATCCCGGGTAGGCCAGAGTCACTTTTCTTGGGGGGAGTTAGGCTAAATGCTTTAGAAAGATCCTTTTGTTTGCACCACGCACACAGCGGAGATCCTTTGAGGCAGCTTAAATAGAAAGTGACTGGCCTTTAATTGGAGTGGTCTGTGAGCAGTTGTCATATGGAAATATTTGAATAGAGATCGTGCGCAGCACTTCACCCAAATCCACTGGCGGTTTGGAGAGTTTGAGGGCAGCGGGGAAACTGAGGGATTAGATAAATGGACTCAATCAGCCAATTAACAATTTAAGCGGCTTCAAGAACATGCTGGTTAACATTTGAAAGGAGTTTAAAGGCCCGGCCCACTCAGGCTGCCACCTTTGTCACATTTGCTAATAACAGATGTGTCATAATACTGGGGGGATTACATGAGAGGAGGTGGTAATCTTGTTAGGTTAAGATTACAACTGTGATCGGGGCGTGATTGTATGGATTTTGGTTCGTGCCTCGTGACGCTATTTTAACTTCACAGAGAGGACTGAATATTTGGTTAAGTGTCACTTGTTCCATTTTGTTTCATTTCTCATTGAAGATGATTTCATATCAACTCGCCGGGCTGACAAGGTTACACGCTGCATTTGTTTGAGTTTGGCATCCCTAATCATGGCGTTTCCAATTGTGTGATTTATGTTCACCGTCCAAATGCGGGCTATGATTACGGGGCCTGGTGGCGAGTGCAGTTTGGATGTCTGTGGTAGGCGAACGCGGGGGAGTAAATGGGCGTTTTATTTATCACCGGTGCCACAGCCCCCCTGGAGCGGAAGAGCGCCCTCCCAAATTGAAATATAGCGGAGTTTACTCTCCTGATTAGGGCTCTCTCCGCCGTGCGCAGCCCAAGGCTATCATCAAACTGAGAACAGCCGCGCTCTGACACCTAATTGCGTCTGGATTAATGTGGCCCGGACTGACAGCAAAGCCCTCCCCCAAACCAGCCAGTGTACCTCCTTTGTAAGGACAATGAATTCAAGAAAATCACTGGATTTATGAGCTTTTCAAAGAAATAAAGCACATATTATTGCATCTATATGTTGCCTCATTTAAGATTATCCACTTTTTACTATTAAAAATAACTGCCTACTACTACTGAGGGCCTGTGCATGAAGCAAACATTAATTTGACTAAGGTTTCTGACAAAAATCTTGTGTGTTCGTTTAGATTTGGATTACTACCAACATACAAGTCATACCACCCATAATTTCATAATAAAAGCCATACAGTATATGACAGTACCAGTCTAGTTCTGGTACTGGTATCTAGGTATTTCCTCTGTAGTGCATTTACACAGCAGCTCACAAATCAGGGAAACAATCACAGGCTTTAAAACTCTATGTGTATTGGTAATAAATCCATGTATAAAAAAATACACATATCAAGATTATAAAAAAAAATTGTTATTAAGCTTTCTAAACAAAGGACTGTGAAATCGAAAAGACAGACAGCAAAAAGGGAAAATAATAAATATAACTGACAATGTCCCGAGAATTGCTTGCATAATCGAACATCGCAGATTACTTACTTACTCAGATTAATCTTTGTGACTTCCCAGACCTGAACATCTGTAGTTTCCCTGAAGCAGTGTTAACATGGTGCACATTTGACATGGCAGGATAGTAGATATAGATGTAACAATACCTGGATAGCATCAGTTTGTTTGTTGTTGTTTTTTTTATGTAAACAGAAAAAAAAGGACGATCAAAACCAAACTGGACTCAAGACTGAACATGTTTTATTACCAGTTTTAAGAATGTTGATTCCCTTTAAATAAATGTATTATACTCATATATTGCCAGCAAGTTACATATTACTGTCTTATGAAAGAGCTCTGTGTTGGAGAGCTACAATATTATATTTACGCTATTAAAAACAATTATTGGATTTATTGTAACCACATAGCCTCAAAGTAAGTTTGCAGCTGTTTGATTGACGAGTATATGAAGTTCATTATCATAACTGCGTCCTTTTCACTTTGACTGATATTTTTCCTCAACTTGTTGCCAGAATAATTCCACTTTATGGAACACCATACAGTTATACCTACTGCTGCTACACTGCTGTATACAGGAATTGCATCAGACACTTTATAGAATGCCTAAACAACATTATGGAACCACATCATATGTATTTATGGGACTATACTTGCAGCTGCTGCATTTATCAAATGGTTACAGCTCATGTTTGTCTGTGCATTGTTCTGTTTATTGTCCTGCATATTTATTGCTCATAGTTCTGTATAATCAATGTCTAGCACTCAACTCCCACTGTTGTATATTTGCATTTTATTTAGTATTGTGTACCATTATGTGTTTTCACCAGTGTCCTGAAGAAATGACATTATGTTCTGATGTATATTTGTATATGCAAGAATGACAGTAAAACCTACTTGAACTTGAATTTGCTAAAGGTTGATGAACTTGCATGATAATGAAACAAAAGGGTGGCTGTGATGTTTATAATGCAGATGATTTTAGGATAAAATTTGGGTGGAATTGGATCAAAAGAAGAGCTGTGAGGGGGAACAAACCCACACTCTCCATTTCAATATGAATTAACTACTACTTTAGTAAGGTTTTATTAGCATTTTATAAGCTACAAATATGTAAAATATGAGGTTTATAAGTGCAATGAATAAAAGTACTTCCCAGTACCCTGTTTGTTTTTATTACCATTGCATGTACATTAAAAAATGTTTGCAACACCCCAGAATTATTTACATCATAACAAGAAAAAAAAATTTAATACTAAATATTTGCCAATAAGATGTTTACCTCAGTAATAATTATTCATTTTAAAAGAGGGGATCTAATTTAAGGCATTAACCATGTTTCTGTTGTGTTTACATGACACATTAAGTCTTAAATAGAGGTTTGCATATTTAAATCAACCAGCTATGGCCCAGAAACACATGTTTGGTTATTGTGCTGGGAACAAATTTAAAGAAGGACTGAGATCAGGCGCTTTACCCATTACCAAATAAATAATTAAAAAAATAATTTAGTTGTAAATATGCAGGAAAGTAAATAAAATTCAGTGTAGCACAAAATGTAAATAACAACATCATATGGGCATACAAAGAAGACAGTTTAGTATGACGGAACTTCTAATAGTGTTTTTTCTGGCATTCTTTGTGTCCATTCTTCTGTATTTTATTTTAGAGTCCATGAATCTATTGCTCTGATAACTGTGATATTTAAAACTGAAATACCTATACAGTGTCAATAATGCACATAAATAATTGTGTAATTGTTATTTTTGTACATCTGAAGTAAAAAAAATTGATTTCTTGACAGTACTTCCATGATTGCATTAAAGACCTAAACCAACATTGTGAATTTCTATTCGTTCATTGGAAATGCATGGATGATGAAGAATTCTAATGCAACATTGTGGCTCTGATTGGACTTTGATCTATGGCACACAGGAATTCGAAATATATAAGTTTTTTGTAAACTAAACTTTCTGGCGGTGTACACCCAGTGCTTAGGATTTGGTGACCTTTATTTCCTTTAATTTCACCACAAAGTGCCACTTTTCTTATTCTTTTCTCTGAGGGCCAAATGCTCCTGAGAAGTTAAGCTTCCATTAAATGTGAATAGGAAATGTAAAGTGGTGTTATGAAAAAATGTAACCCTCACCTCCACCTCTCTTCCCTCCAGATGCAAAATAACCCCCCCCCCTCCCAAAAAAAACCAAACAAAAAAAACAAAAAACAAAAAACAAAAAAAAAAAACCTCCAGCCTGAGGGGTTTATGTGTGAGTGTGTGAGGCACCTACTTGGCTGGCCGGCCGGCCCTGGAGGCGCTCACCTGAGCGTTACCATACAAACCCTCCATAAAGCACCAGCAGGCTGTGACCTTTACTATAATTCATCACGCGGCGCGATGACAGAGGGGCCCTTCACAGGCCAATAATTTGATTACTATAACATCTGTAACATCAATAATGTCCGATGAGATTGTTTTGCGCAACCAAACATGCAGAGGCCATAAAGGATTGTTGTGGCGGGGCGGAAGGGAGGGAGGCAGTGTCGTGACATTTAACCGCGTGCAGACAGTGTATAGCTTTATGAGTGGAAGATGATAGTCGTGGTGATGGTGATGGCGATGGTGATTCAGGGGCCTAAAATGTTTTGGGATCACCATTACGCACAGGTTTCAATGACATGGAGGTTAAAGGAGACAACTCAAGAGGGCAGCTTTCCTGGCACCGGAAATGAGCTACTCAAGTGAGACAGTTATCTTGCTTTTCGCTATAAATTCGGATTATCTGAAAATCAGCAAAGCCACATTATTGCGCATGGCTCAGGGAGGAGTGGGCAGTTACGCACACATTCCCGCAGAGTTGTGTGTGATGTAACAGTGAGAGTATATGAGAGAGAAAGAGAGAGAGGGAGAGAGAGATTGTGGGATATAAATGTTTTGCTTAACCAGAGGAAACACTGTGCCCGCTAACCGATCGTCGAATCCATTAAGCTAATTTATTAAATGCAATTTGCCGTGTGTCATTGAGCTGAGTAATGCTGGGGAGAGTTGAAAACGGGGGCGACAAAAGGGCCATTGGGCGGGACAGCGGGGATGCAAAGCCCTGACACGCGGAATTAGAGAGGAATTAAGAGACTCATTGAAGAGCTGCTTCCAGGATAAACAGCATAGCCATGGCAGACAGACAGACAGACACACACACAGACTCAGAAAAAAAAATCCAGCGGCCTCTGAGCCCCTTAGTGGATTTCTGCTCTCTTTTCCAAGGTAGTTTGATTATTGAATTTCCATGTCCAATAAAGCCTATATTTAGCCAAGCATACAGGTTTGATTTGCAGGCGCTTATTCCCACTGGCGAGCACGCATGATTAGCACTTCTCTCTAGAAGCTAATATGCTTGAGGTTGTTTTCCCCCACGCACCTTGCATTAAATCATCTTCCAGTGTGTTTTGCAATCCTCTTTGTTCTGCTCTGCAGGTTCCTTTATTTTGCAGGTACCCCGGTGCCATTTAAGGCTCCCCGCAACACACCCACAACTGCAAGCTGGACATTTTTTTTCTCACCCCCAACTAAATAGTTTTTTAATCCTCTCTCAAGCTTTTTGTCTTACCAGTCGCAACAGCTTCTTATGTCTCATCATTTTGACCAATGCAAAAAGAAACGCGTCCCAATTCCCATATAAAATAAAAAATTAATGCGCCATGGTTATTGGCTCAGGCAATTTATTTTGTGTATGTCAGAAAACAAGAAGAGCAGAAGAAAGAGAATATATAGGCTTTCTTTTTCATTACCAAACATTACAACCTTATTTCCATCACTGCACCGTTAAGTAATTTGCAGGGGAAAAAAGCCAACACAGCCTGGCGGCATTCTCGCTGCGTGTGTTTAAACCCATTACTTTGCCTTTTAATCAAACGGCGCGCTGGTGTCAAAACGCACTATTTTCTCCATGCATCTCCCCTCCCCGGTTCCAGTTCACCGGGTGACCTTGAAAATGTTTGCTCTCCTAAACGTCTCCCTTCTCCATCCCTGCAGCCCCTGTGGGCTCAAACTTCTCATCCATCCCGGGGAAACAATCCACGCTGGACAGGTCGGTATACTGGGCGCAATAATCACGTTAAAGATGACGCTACTGTTGACGGTGTGGGCTTTGAGGTGTTTATGGGATTATCAAGATACTAATATCAACAAAAAATCAATTATACTTCCAGAAAGGCGTGAGTTAATGTTTTTTTCTTTTCTTAAATGATGGATTGCATTCATTTATGTCATTTAGATTTATACGAGCTTCAAAAGGCCTGGAGTTGAGTTTGTCCTCAACTGATCATCCGTGCAAATTTGAGGAAATGACAGCAGACCTCACCTGTGCTGCTGCTACCTTCACTGCCACATGAAAAAAAAAGTATATATATCTATATGCTTAAAGCAATGTTGCTGCGTAAATCCTGATTAGATAAAAGAATTAAATCTAAATTAATATCAGGGAATAATTGTTTCACTGTCACCGCATCAGATAATGGACTATTGCTTCAATTACACTGCTGATCAGTTGATTTAACCCTGCAGGTGCAAAGGTGAGAGGGAAACGCATGGCCAGCACGTGACGCTGCACTACCTGTGAGCGTGCGCGCGCGCGCGAAGGAGAGACAGAGGAGGGGTTTGGGTTGGGGATGGGGAGGGAAAAGAGGGAGGGCATGATGGGAGTGTGAATGTAACAACACTGGGCCGTATGATTTATCGCAATGGGAACGCAGCTCCAGTTTTTTGGTGCCTGGCCTGTCCTAACGCATTTCGCTCCAGCCATCAGCTATGATTAAACACCTGCTTTTGCGGGGGAACAAAGCGCACTAATCCAATATGTATTTCTGACATCTTAAATATCACCCAATCCCCTGACATCACGGGCTGCTTTTTCCGCGGGATGGAATTCTAAAACATATTTTTCTAATTTATGGACGGACTATAAATCAAAATTAAGGGCGGCGGACAACGAAATATACATCAGTGCAAAAAAAAAAAATGACGATGAAGGAGGCTTTCACAGCCACATGCTCACACACACAAGACTGAATGCCCTTGTATTCTCTCTCTCACTCACACACCCTGTGGTGGCTCTTGATAGATTCCTTGATGTGTCACATAGTTGTTCATAGTAAAATACTGATTCAGATTGTTTTTATGATGTGTAATATATATTTGGTCAGAGCCTAATGGCAGCACATAACCTGCTTTGTGTTAAGAGCCCATTCAGCCATTTGAAACCCTTCAAATGTTCATTTAGCTCCACAAATCGAATCAGGACTAGTGATAAGTCACTCATTCCCGCCTTTTAAACGTGCTCTCAGTCGATTAGACACAATTTAAAAGCTAAACTGGACAGGGACCTGTGGGCTCTTCCTTAATTAGTCTGTGATTTACATCCCTCTCTGTTGCCTATACACACCATGCACCATGGGGAGCTGCCATTGATGGTATTGGAGGCACATTTGGTAGTGTGTTGCACTTTTTTATCAAGTAGCTGAGTACTTTTACTTTAGTGCAGTTGAAGTACTTGTAATCCACCTACACTGATCAATTTATGCTACTTTACTTTGTACTTCTACTTTATTTATCAGGTAGTTAAAGTGGTGTTACATTCAAAAACTAAATTCAACATAAAATGAGGTCGCCACAGTGGCCGTGACATTAAATAAATCCACGCCAATACATCTGTTATTTTTATTTCCTCAGGTAATCATTACATCTGAAATGTCAAAATATTGTGAAGATATGCACATTCCAGTACCTTAGGCGCCACAGATATTGAAATTGCTATTGTATATGTTAGCAAAAGGCAACCAATCCTCAGATTTCAGAAGGTTGAAGCAAAGAATTTAGGCATTTTGGCTTGAAAAATGACATTTTAATTATCAAAAAATGAATTTTCCTTACACCAACTAATCAGCCAGTAGCTTCATTTCTAATATCAGGAAGTACATTTATTATCCAGTTTTCTCTATTTTTGGCTCCTCAATTGTGCTGACTTTAACCCCAAATCAGCCCTTTACATTATTTCAATAAACATCAACATTGCTCCTTTCAATTGAGAAAAACTATATATTGCTTCAAAGTTGCAGCAATGTTTTAGGAAGCACTGCTGAATTTGCCCCCCACTCCCCACCCTCCCACCGCGGTCACTGTCCCCCACCCCACCACGGAGGTGACGCTTATTGTATGTGACTCTTCAATTTCGCTGCTTCCCTGCATTTACAGCACATTTCTGCCGCTGTATTACCGCGCTATGAACTGTCTCGACAACCGCTGTTTGCACCAGGTAATGGATTGTTTTTTTCCTTATCCCCTGGACCCCACTGCTATTGTGCTGAGAAGCCATTTCTGCCTCAAAAAGCACCCATAAAGCACAAACATTATTCCATTTGTTCTTTTACTTGCTGCAGGAATTCACGCCCTTTGTGCTGTCCTAAGTGGCACTGTGTAGAAATTAGTCTCACCGTGGTGTAGATTCTATCACAACAATGACCCATTCCAGGATAACTGAAAAACTAACCCAGATAATTGTTTATAGTGGTCTTAATTAATGCACTAATGACTGCATTTCATGCCTCCTAATGAAAATAAAGTATATTTTCAAGCATATAAAGTTTGTGGCCAATAGGGCGGGTAATTGTCATAATGTCTTCTTATTGATATTTATGTAAATAAGCGAGTTTCTTTAATCTAACAATTTGAATCAGGTGAAAATGTTCATTACGATGCACATGCGGAGAATCAATGCAGCATTAATTTTTTAGCACCATAGACAGTGCATTTTAAGCTCAGGACGTATTGGCCAATTTGCATCTAAAACGACTCTGTCAAACATGTTTTGGTAATGCCTTTATGAATGTTATTCAAGCATTAGTGCTGTGGATAAAGAGTGATATTAAAGTGGATTATTTTACCTCATAAACACAGACTTCAGTTAAATAGTCTGGACTGGTAGAATGTTGTAAAGTCCTTTAAGGTGGACTAAGGTTACAGACTTTAATGCTGACAAACTGGAAAATATCACTACTTGCCACACAAATAACAAAGTCAAATGAAGACTTTGGAACATAATAGTCCCGTTGGATCTCTACTGAGCTTTCAGGCTTTTTGTAGCAAAGCCAGTAACACAGCAGGTGATCTGTTTCCTCCTTCTGAAATGATTCTAAAAGGTTTTGGGGAAACAGGTGGCATTAATTAAGAGAAGAGTGAAAAATGCGGACGTTCCTATCCATTCAGCGACTTTTATGTCAGACAGCACAATTTAATGGCGACGTCAATGTCCACAAAATGAATGCTTGCTTTAACCATCATTTTCATCTCCCTGACAAATTGGGTTTCTTTTGCCTAACATGCCATCCATGGCTGCCACTTACGCCTCCCGGGGAAGCTGTTTTTCATTTTTCACCAGCACACCACCCATCATGCACCTTTCTTCTTCATAAAGCTCCTAATACTGAATTACTGGAAGTGTTCTTTCCTGTCTCATCTCATATTTACACATCAAGGCTTTGTGTTTATCGTGTGAAAGGACATACGTGACAAAACTGATCACAAATATGCAGTGTTCAAATGTAACCAAGAGCAGTACATTTCCTTGAGTACTGCACTTATTTGATATACTTTCATGTTATTTTTATACCAGCTTCACCTATTTCACAGCTACCTATCTACACTTAAGTGACTTTCTTAAAACAAAATCTGACATTAAAAAAGAACTAAGTTTAATTTATTTTTATTTTTTAAAGGAGGAATTGTATTCATAATGGATTATGTTTTACAATGCAGTGTTGGTACTTCCAACTAAGGATCTAAATACTACAATACAGTGTAAAGTGCTCAGCAAATGTATTTATTTATTTATTATTTTAACCACCCAATGTAAGGTTTATGCCACAGCTGCCCTAAATGAACAGTATTGGTAATTACTAAAATCATTTTTTATGTTTTTGTAATGGTTAATCCACCAGTATGTGCAAGCTCTTTAATGATATGAAATGATATTTTTGATGCTAAAATGAATTATTGTTGTTATCCATGAATTTTCAAATTTACTGTTTTACAAAAAAGCAGAAAAAAATAGTAAATCACATTACAATTTTTTGATTAAGATGCCAAATTACAGTTATTTACTTGCATTCCTGAACAGAAAAATTTGTTTTAGTGGTTGAATGTTTTGCTGGATTAATTTCTGACTTCTCAGAGAAGTCCAGTGTGC
>VUQI01021750.1:0-10478 GCA_015106735.1 Paratilapia polleni
TAAAAGACTGTATCGATTCCGCACTATGAATTTCAGGAGGCAGCTTATTCCAGAGCTTTGGCGCTGCCACGGAGAAAGCCCGATCACCTCTGTGCTTTAAACGAGGCCTTGGCTGCACCAAGAGCATCTGACTGGATGATCTAAGTGCTCTTTTCAGATTATATAAATCAATTCAATTCAATTCAATTTTATTTATGTAGCGCCAAATCACAACAACAGTCGCCTCAAGGCGCTTAAGAAGAAGCTTAGTTAGATAACTGTGTGCCATACCACTTAAAACCTTAAAAGTAAATAAAAGGATCTTAAAATCAATACGAAAGCAAACAGGCAACCAGTGTAAATCTGCTAAAACTGGGGTAATATGGTCATGCCTTCTGATACCTGTTAAAAGACGTGCTGCAGCATTTTGGACTAACTGCAAGCGGTGAATACTAGAATGGTCAAGACCGAAATACAGGGAATTACAGTAATCCAATCTGGAGGTTATAAAGGCATGAATGAGTTTTTCGAGGTCTGTATGAGGAAGAAAAAATTTAGCTCTAGCAATTTGGCGTAACTGATAAAAACTATTCTTGACAACTGCGGTAACTTGCTTCTCTAATTTAAAAGAAGTATCTAAAAATACTTCAAGATTCCTAACAGTATGGGAGCAATGAGAATTGTTGCAGAATGATAGACTTCAAACTGCTTCCCAGATTGATGGGCACCAACAGTTGCTTCTCTAAGAGCTTTGATGATGTTTTTTCTCCTTGTACATTATGTCAACACACACCTGAATGCTCCAGACCAGCTGCCAAATTTCTGCTTTTGTAGAGGTGGTCACAATGGTCAGTATGTGTCACAGGCAGACCACTTATTGTACTCAGCCTTTGAGCTGCCCAGTAAAGAATGTATCATAGCATCTACTGAGTTTTTTAAACTTCTCTGATGTCTTGCTGTCTATGATTTACTTGAGAAACCTTTTAGATGGCAGTACAGGTCGACTTAAAAGACATTAGCTATAAAGTTGTGGAATTTAACTAATGCATTTTTTTTTTTTAACTTTGCCTGTAATTTTAGAAGATGAAGATGGAGACAATGTGCCAGTGCAGCCAGCCATGTTCCTTGATGAATTATAGCACCGCTCCTCCCAGCGAAGATTCAGGCTTAGCAATATCCTGCTTCACAATGATATTTGGCACCATCTCCAACCTCGCTGCTCTGGGCATCCTGGCTAAGTCCCGTGTCAGATTCTGGCGCCAGTCCAAAGCACCATTCCTATTTCTAACAGTGGCTTTGCTTTTAGCTGACCTCGGAGGTCATGTGATCCTAGGTTCCTTTGCACTGTATCTCCACAGAAATAAGTATAAAGTACAGGCATTACAGTCCACCACCAAATTCTGTGCTGTCTTTGGAGCAAATATGGTGTTTTTTGGCTTATGCCCTTTGCTGTTTGGTTGTGCCATGGCAGTGGAGCGCTGTGTGGCCATCACCAAGCCTTTTTTTCACGTTTCTATGATTACAGTGGCTCATGTGGCACGGGTTGTGTTAGTTCTGTCCACTCTTGCACTTGTTCTGGCAGTTCTGCCTTTATTTGCTGTGGGGACTTATACTATCCAATATCCATGCACATGGTGTTTTTTGTGTATTTCTTCCACATGTCCTACAGCTGACATTTACCTGGCCTTGATTTTCTCATGTCTGGGCCTCACCGTGCTCACCCTTTCCCTGTTCTGCAACACCCTGAGTGTTGCTGCATTGCTGCAGGCCAGAATGAAGTCCCATGATGCTAAAACAAACCCTCCAGCCCGCCGTTCTCATAGTGTACCATGGGCATCATCTTCCTCCCTGTTTTTTTCACTGGATGTAGAGGTAATGGTGCAACTGGTAGCCATCACTGTGGTTTCCTGTGTCTGTTGGAGCCCCCTCCTTGTGAGTACTGCTTTAATTATTTTGAATTTTTTTCTAGAACCATTCAGATATGCAGTATTTTAATATTAGATTAGATTAGTAAATGATAAAGAATGAGTATCACATCATAAGTGATTTTCTCCTACATTGCAGATCCAAATTCTTGTGATGCAGCTCAACCGAAGCCCCACCAGGCCCCCAGATCAACACCAGTTCATTCATCTGGCCTTACGTATAGCCTCCTGGAATCAGATCTTAGACCCTTGGGTTTACATCTTACTCAGGAGGACAGTGCTCTTCAGAGCTTATACAAAGAAATCCTCACTGACAACAAGATAGTTCCACAGTTTACAATAACTGTGTTACTCATGGACTTCCTGTATAGCTCAAATAGATACTTTCCTTTTTATTTAACAATCCAATAGCTTATTTACACAAGCAGTTAGTGAATAAGAGATGGAAGCGGACTTAAACTACATTTCACAACATTTAGTTAGTAGTCTGTGCCGGTTCTGTCATCAATAGCAGCCACTTGCAGGTCGGGCAGTAGGGCGGTGTTAGTTTTGGCCAATCAAAATTGAGAAAAGCTTGACAAGCTCCGAGTTTAACAAATGACCGAGCTGCTGGAGAAGGTTAACGCCCGTGGTGGGTGGCGCTTCTGTGGCAGCGACTCTATTCAATATGGAGTACAGAAAATAGCTGCATTCAGCTGGAGTTTTACTGTTCTCATTCACTAATTATAATCTCTGCCTTGTAGATGAGAAGCTACTGGAGTCGCTAACGTATGTTTGACACAGTTATAAACATTCTTTGAGTAAACTAATGAATACTTGAGCACAACTGCGCTGGGAGAAGTAAAACTGTTGTAACACTTAAAAAAAAGAAACTACGGATTTTCCTGAAAACGCCGCATTGTGGAGCTTCTCGACGCTTCCAAACAGCTGGAGGACGATTTGAATACGCGCTAGTTTTCTAAATAACAAGCTGTGCCTGCCTGCGGGGTTATCGGGTGAAAGGTGACATTGCTCCCGTCTAATTGACCTGCAGGTAAGTTGTGTGTTAAAAGTTTATGAGTAAACAGTGATTATTTAAATGGCGCCTGTTTGTATACACTACTTAAATGTGAACTAGATTCCCTATGAAAACCTAATCTCTGCTCAGGGCTTTAATGTGAATATTAGCTACAAACTATAAAAGTTTCCTGTGTGTAGCTACTTGTGTGCACCACCCTGCACTGTAGTACTTTAAGCCTCCTGAGTGGAACTCATGTAGGCTTTAGCTTAAGCCAGTTCTTTTTGTAAAAGCCCCGTCTTTCTCCTTTTACACTGTGACAAGAATGCACAATGCAGCGAGTGTTTCAGCCTCCCTGGGGTCCCTGGGACTGTGTCGTCTCTTCGGGGTGTCCTGGCCCTGGAGTCTGGCAGCAGGCCTTGGGGTGTATCTGGGCACAAGAAGCTGGAAGTACTTCTACATTGCAGCACGCACGGCCAAGAGAGACCTCAAGTAAGATTAACTGCATAACTCTACGTAAAGCTGTGATGCATATGGGTATACATCTTTGTGCTTAGATCTCCTTTCTCCTCTCACACTCCTCAGTGGCCTGTATGTGCTCTTGAGAGTGAAGCTGGCTTTATGGCGCTACATGCGCAATGGAAGCAATATTCCTTCCATTTTTGCCCAGACAGTAAAACTCCACCCAAATAAACCAGCTCTCATCTATGAGGCCACAGGGGAAACATGGACCTTCACTCAGCTGGACGAGATCTCAAATGCAGTGGCCCACTGGGCAAAAGGTCAAGGATGGGTCTCTGGAGATGTTGTGGCCCTTTTCATGGAAAGCAGGCCATTGCAGGTGGCCCTTTGGCTGGGTTTGGCTAAAGTTGGAGTGGAAGCTGCACTCATCAACTTTAGCCTCCGCTGCGATCCCCTTTTGCACTGTATTGGGGTATCAGAGTCACGGGCGATTGTGTTCGGAGCTGAGCTTGCTGATGGTAAGAAAATCTCAAACAAGGTAGAGATGGCTGATCGTGAAATGAGCATTTGTTTTAATTTTGTATAAATGAAGCAGTTTGTGTAGATCTATGTGGCAGTATTATACTGTATGTTACTTCTTATTCTGCAAGTTACTTAAAAAGGCAGATGATTACAGTGTGTTTGCAACCACAGTACAACCAATCTCAGCTACAATTCCCATGTTTTATGTTTTATCTGTAACATTACAGTAGATGGTCATCTTCATGTGTAGTGGCACATTGTTAACATTCAGTCTCTGTGTAAAACAGAAACACTGATAATGACATTTGGGTGGGACCTGTTGTTGCTGTTCACACTGCCATTTAAATTCTCTTTGTGAAGTTAGTTAACGTAGTGTAAACACCACTTACAAAAATCAAAAGCAATACCTGATAATCTGTCTGATTTCTCCTTCAGTTGTGTATTCTTGAGCACCTCTGGATGGCTTCTAGTGCTTCTATTTTTAGAATGCTCCATGGAATTCCTGTTCTGACCATTTGCAAGTGGCATTTGTGGTTTCCCCTTCCATATCAAACTTGCACAGAGAGAAAACATCAAATACAGGAGGTTGCACCAGATTCCCCAGATTAGGCTCGCTGCAACTTTGTCCTCAACAAAATGGAATTCACGTTAAAGGGCTGCTGGTTTGACACACTGGAGGAGATCCGACGACCATCACAGATGGCCAGGTTGTCAGAACAGAAGTTTCAAGGAGCGATCTAAAAATAGCATCCATGCTGAAAGTGGTGAATTATTACCCAAGGTTATGACCTTGAAGGGAACGTGCAAAATTTTAATCAGGTATGGGTTTTCACTGTTGTTGGCAGTGTTGCAGAACTTTATGATCACACCCCGTATTAACAACATGTTCTGATACAGTCTAGAGAGTTTGAACTGACCTGACTTGTGTCCTCTTTTTCTAACTGTTGTTCATCTTCCTGAACGCCAGCCATGCTGGAGGTCAGTTCCACCATCAGTCAGTCCATGGTACGGTTTTGTACAGGAGACCTCAGTGCAGAACGGCTGGCCTGTCTTGCTGCTCAACCTCTGGACCCTATTTTAGCTGCTGCAGCTAAACATCCCCCTCCACCTTGTGTTCCCCCCAAAGGCATGAATGGTGAGCATCCCACTGAATTCAGCTCTGACTCTGACACTTAATCTGTATGTTAATGAGTGACTATTTCAGATACCTTCTTAAACAGTTTCCTTACACTGTGTGTAACTGTTAACCTTTGGTTTTTTGGTCGATTCTGAATTCCTAAAGTGTATGCTCCATAGTAATTCATTTTTCTCACACCACTGTCTGGTTTCTCAACTAAAATTGCTTTCCAGTAATTGTATATTCTGAGCCTGATAAGGGAAATACTTTGCTAATAATGTGAGTCATTTTGAATATATGACGGATACATTCATTTTTCTTTAGACAGCTGTCTGGAGCAGATAAGAATAACTTGCTTGAGGTGTACTGTCTGGATATTAATTAACTATTTCCTAGACCAGTGGTAAATCTGTCTTAGATGAAGTCAGAATTAAAGCTATACCTTACATAACAATCCAGATGAAATTGCCAAGGAAAATATTAGGTGAAATAGTAACAACGACTGCATTTTCTGATCTCTCGTGCGCTGGTTTGGTAAATGCCATTCCAGCAATAAATTAAATGCTGTGCAGACACATATGTATGTCCTAAATTTGCAGTTTGCATTTTTATGCTCTATTCTATTCTCTTCTGCAGACCGCTTATTTTATATTTACACCTCTGGGACCACAGGATTGCCAAAGGCTGCAATTGTGGTTCACAGTCGGTATGTTTTCTTGAAGAACCACTAACAAAAAATCATCTTTCTTCAAAGTCATTACAGTTGACATATATCTGGATATTTCTCCTGTTTTCCTACGACAGCTACTACAGAATTGCTGCTTTTGGGTATTTTGCCTTTCGCATGCACCCTGATGACATTGTCTATGACTGCCTGCCTCTCTATCACTCAGCAGGTATGTGATGCTAGTCTACAGCTTTTGATGAATACAGTTTTGCCTTTTAGGTTTGATCAAACTTTCTTCTCTTGCCAGGTAACATTATTGGAGTTGGTCAGTGTCTGATCCATGGTCTCACTGTTGTAGTGAAGAAAAAATTCTCTGCCAGTCGCTTCTGGGAGGATTGTATTAAGTACAACTGCACTGTAAGCGCTTATTGATTTGTATCAATGTGGCATTTGTGAGTAATTTCAAAGAATTATTATATAACATTAATTATGAACAATAAGATTTATTTCCCTTTGAAGGTGGTGCAGTATATTGGGGAAATCTGCCGCTACCTCTTGTCTCAGCCGGTGCGGCCAGCTGAGAAGGAACACAAAGTTCGGCTTGCTGTGGGAAACGGATTGCGCCCCAGTGTTTGGGAAGCCTTCATGGAGCGTTTTGGAGTGGCGCAGATTGGCGAGTTCTATGGGGCAACTGAGTGCAACTGCAGCATTGCCAACATGGATGGCAAGGTCAGCAACTGCCGTGCAACTTCACGTGCATGTCCTCACTAATAAAATGTTAACTAGATCAGAATTTAGCTAGTTCTGTCTTGCCAGGTGGGAGCCTGTGGATTCAACAGTCGTATTCTCCCCACTGTGTACCCCATCCGTCTCGTGAGAGTTGATGAAGACACCATGGAACTTGTTCGGGACAGCCGGGGCCTCTGTGTGCCTTGTCGCCCTGGTAATGAACATTTGTATTGCAATTATGACTTTGTTTGATGTAGTTTGTGACTGTTAAGAATGCTGGTCTTCTTAAAACACACAATTTTAGTCCTTCATGCCTTGCAGGGGAGCCGGGCCTTCTGGTTGGCCGCATCAACCAGCAGGACCCATTAAGGCGGTTCGATGGCTATGCTAACCAGGATGCCACAAAGAAGAAGATAGCTCACAATGTCTTCAAGAAGAATGATTCTGCATATTTATCAGGTTAGAAATCATTTTTATCTGATTAACTTACCAAGAAATTTCTCTCTCTTTCTCAACAACCATTCATGCAGTCTATTTCAGGTCAGTCTATGTGGCAGGAACCAGATTAAGTTCAGTGTCACATTTGAAGTTTTCAAATTAGCAGTAGGCATTTGTCCCTGTTGCTTGGCAAAATCATCAAGAACACTGTAACGTCTCAGATGATATCTCACACAAACCTTAGATTACATAGTTTGTATATAAACTTCCACTGTGACGTCCACCTTTGCTACTGCTGATATGCCTGTGGTAGTGGCAGCTGTACCCGTTTTTCTTTGATCCATATTTATACTCGCAGAGCTTGTAGGTCCCATTTTAAATTTGCAACATTAAACCTGAGCATTTCAAGTGTTCAAGATAATTATTATTTTTAAAAAAACTGGAAAGTTTAAACAACTTTTTTTTTTTTCTGTGCTGAGTAGGTGCAAAGCTGGCAGTTTTTTTGCTTTACATCCACCCCAGGTGACGTGCTAGTGATGGATGAGCTGGGCTACATGTACTTCCGGGACCGCAGTGGGGACACCTTCCGCTGGCGAGGGGAAAACGTCTCCACCACTGAGGTGGAGGGTATACTTAGCAATCTTCTGGGTCAAACTGATGTTGCGGTGTATGGTGTGGCAGTGCCAGGTAATGGTTAATGTACTATAATTAACTGCCTTTAGCATCACATTGGGACCATACAGTTTCCTTTTATTGCATATTGATTTTGACGGTGCTCACTACTATAAGCATGTCCATCTTTAACACCAGGTGTGGAAGGTAAGGCGGGCATGACTGCCATTGCAGACCCTCCAGGGAGTTTTGACTGCAGCAGTTTCTTGCAGAATATCCAGCGAGCTCTTCCACCTTATGCTCGCCCTGTGTTCCTGAGAATCTCCCCACATGTAGACACCACAGGTAATCTGCTCCTGTATCCCTCCTTAGTTTTATGCCATCTGTCACTGATGATTTTATATGAAATAATCTAATCTATATATATCAACATTTCTGTATAGGTACATTTAAAATCCAGAAAACCAGGCTGCAGAGGGAGGGATTCGACCCACGACTCACGACTGACAAGATCTACTTTTTAAACACCAGAGGTGCACGTTATGAGGCCATGGACGAGGAGCTATACAATGCTATAGTGGAAGGAAGAATGTCTTTATGACCTTGAGGCCATAGGAAGGCAGTCAGGGTGCCTTACTTAAACGAGTGACATATGCATATGGCAGTGTCTGCATCAGTCAGACTTGATGCACCACAATTGCAGGGAACAGAGTTGAGGACTACTTACATAGAGAGAGTACTGTTACAGATGATGTTTTAACACTGTATGAGTAACACACCAGGACATGATGTGAGGGCATTTATTCCCTTTTAATAGCTTCTTTTTACATATTCAGTGAAACCTCATAAAGCCTTTGAGCATCACCGCACATAGAGTGGATACCTCCCACAAATTTGGAGTAGAAATGTTACAGTAGTGTGGATAGGACAAAAGGGTAGTGTCAAGTTAAACTTTGTTACAGGGTATGTACCCATTTATAAACTATGCTGCAAGATTAATTCTGTATAGGTTTAAACAATACTTTTGTGTTATTGCTGTGTGTTTGAATGAGGCTGAGAGGCCAGACTTCAACATGTAGTGTATGTGGCTACTAGCTCAAACACTAACCATAGAATGTTTAAAGTTTTTAATGCAATGGGAAACTGATCCCACTTGTCAAGTCTGAACCCCTGAAGACTGGCACTGGTTTACAAATGCAGCATTATTACTGTATGTGCCTTTTATGAAACTCAGATCTGTATTTAATGCCTTTTTTAGGTGTGAGCTCAAATGTGTGTGGAAATCACAGTAGTGATATTTTCATCATGCAGTACTAAGTCACGTATAATGACTGTCATTATGTAAAGCATCTCATTAGTGTTGTAATATATAGTTGTAAAGATTGTGAAGATATTCACAATCATGGATCTATCAGATTACCTTTTTTTTTTTTGTTTGTTTTGACTCAAATTAAACATTTAAAAATATGTCTGTTTGAGGCCATTCATTAAAAACTCTTTAGAGGTTACTTTAATAACAATATCCTACTGTAACCTGACAGGATCAAGATCTTTTGCAAAAAAAATAAAGTAAAATAAAATAAAATAAAACCTTCACAAGCTTCAGAGACCCTTCATTTCTGTCATGGGATTTTTTTTTTCTACAAAACAATTTTGTAAATTTACTTTCAAGGTGAATTAATGGTCTGTTGATAAGGATATCCTTGTGGGTAGAATTTTCATTGGATGCTCTTTGCAAGCAGTGCAAAAGTAAGGAAAGGCTCTAGGTGTGATGACATCTGTGAAGGTGTAGAGGGGTGTTCTCTCTTTAGAGTCATAAAAGGTCACCTTGCCTCGGTCCATATCTAAAACCACTCTTATCATGTCTGGCTTCTTGGTCATGTTGAGCGGCTCCCACGGTGCTGTGCAGGCCTTATGCTCTCCATTGCGAAACCTTATAGTCCAGAATCCCTCTGCTGGTGTTAGCACGTGTTTACCCTTCCTGTTGATTGAGTCACTGGCTACTCCCACCACCCAGTAGGTGTTGTCATTCACCTCCACATCCCAGCTATGGCGCCCAGAGGAATAGCCCTCAGCAGCCAGCATCTCAGCACTGATGTCAAAGCGCTCTGGGTTGTCTGGCAGCTTGAAAATCTGGGTAGAGTTCTGCACTACTGTGAGATCCTCAGAGAGGATGAAGCAGCTAGCTGCTGTGTTGGGATCCAGAATCACAGGATCTTGGGGAATTAAGTTAGAAGTTGATAATGTGACAGAAAAAGAGTAGAACAGTAAAAGATGACAAACTGTTTTTTGTGGAACTCACTGTATTTAACTATCCTCTTCATCTTCTCCCACACTTTATATTTCAGAGAGCCCAAGTGCTTGGCCACATCAATCAGAGCACCAGAAATTGTTTGTGGGTCAGGGGAACTTTGCCAGGTTCTGAAACGATACTTGAACTGTTAGTTTGTGAATATTGTCAGAAAGCCTAAATGGATGCGGTAGCACTTACCTCCTTATTGTTTCGTTGTAATTCTGAAAGTAAAATCGAAGAGAATAATTTTTACCAAATGATACCTATAAATATATAAAAAGTTTCCCCTACATTCACCTTGTTATTCTAATTGTCTGATCTACCTTAAGAAATGGAATATCTTGAGTTGTCATCTCCTGTTCAACTAATTTGATAGTGTTGGAAAGAGATGCCATTTCATCGCTGATTTCCTCAATCCTCTGGTTAATCATCAGATTCTTCTGATCCTCCTCAGCCTTTAAATCAGAAAGTCTGGCAGCCTCCTGCTCTTTAAGGAAACAGTGAAGGGCTTCAAATTCCTCTTTGATCTGAGTTTCAGTATGTTCAGCTTGGTTCTGGAAAGACACGTGATTGATGAGTAATCATTGCTTCTACACCTTGGCTCTTTTTCAAGTTCAAGCAACAATTGGCACTGATGGAACTCTCAGTACCTTGACATGTTCTGCCATTTCCTCACAGACCATTTTTGTCTTCTTGTACAGCTGTAACTTCTCTTTCAAAGGCAAGAGTGCATTCTT
>VUQI01021753.1:2531-16843 GCA_015106735.1 Paratilapia polleni
TTTCCCATGATGCACTGAGCGTTTCTTCTTCACTCACCTCTCTTCACTCTCCATGTGTTTATACACCACTTACATTTAATCATTAGTTATTATTAACTCTGTCTCTCTCCCATAGTGACTCTTATGTCCTGTCTCCCTCTGCTCTCTTCTGTTTCTCCTCATCCCCAACCAGTCACAGCAGATGGCTGCCCCTCCCTGAGCCTGGTTCTCCCAGAGGTTCATTCCTGTTAAAAGGGAGTTTTTCCTTCCCACTGTTGCCAAGTGCTTGCTCATAGGGGGTCGTCTGACTGTTGGGGTTTTCTGTCTAATATTGTAGGGTCTTTACCCTAAAATATAAAGCGCCTTGAGGCGACTGTTGTTGTGATTTGGTGCTATATACATAAAATTGAATTGAATTGAATTTTAAATGTAAAACAAGTGTCCTTTATCCAGAGTTCTTCATTCAGTCCCTACAGTTGTGGAGTAACTAGCCTATAGGACTTAAAGGGTTAATGTGTCAACATTGGTATTGCACCAGTGGCCAGTGGTTTTTGAAGGGTTTTATTTTGATGTTTAATATTCTCTGTTTTTCGGTGCAGCAGTTGCCTAATCCAAGATGGTTTTCTCCTATAGGAGATGATAAAATGATTTTATCTTTTTATATGGATTCTGAAAGACAACAATCATTATCCTGAGAAGGATTTTGCAGTTTTTAATTAACATGTCCTCATACTTAAATGACAGGTCAGTTGATAATAACCTAAAAACAATACAAATACAGTGACAAAATTATTAGACCACCACCCAGTATAAGGTTTATGCCACAGCTGCCCTAAATTAACAGTATTAGTAATTACCAAAATCATTTTTATGTTTCTGTAATGGTTAATCCACCAGTGAAAAAGCTCTGAAAGCTCTGTGAAAGCTCTTTAATCAAAATGATATTTTTAATGCAAAAATATAATTACTGTTGTTAGCCATTAATTTTCAGATGTACTGATTTTACAAAAAAGCAGAAAAAAAAGTAAAGCACATTATTATTTTTTGATTAAGATGCCAAATTACAGTTATTTACTTGGATTCCTGAACAGAAACATTAGTTTTAGTGGTTGAATGTTCTGCTTGATTAATTTCTGACTTCTCAGAGAAGTCCAGTGTGTCGGCTCAAATTTGGGTCTAAAAACGTGAATTCAGTTTGAAATTCCTCACTCCTGCTCAAAATGGTAAAACGAGGAGAACTCAGTGAAAAGGAAAGAGTCTGCATTAAAGCACTTTGTGATGCTGGATGGTCTTTCTTGTTTTTGTGACAGTTTTCATATGTGCAGCACTCGCACTTCTGGGGAGGCAATTTAAGATCAATAAAATTCTGATACAGAGGAGGAGCGTATCGTGAAAATAAGACTTTAAACCGTGAAACCCATATTGAAAGGAACAATGTGTAGAAAACAAATGGCTATCTCCAGAGATGAAAAATGAATCACCAATGAAGTGCCAAAAACTGCAGTTCCTCTACTGGCCACTTGAGGCTGCCTCCAAACGTCAGTCTATCCCCATAGACTCACATGTTAAAATGCCCACATAAATGGCATTTAAAAAAAAAAAAACATGTTTCCGGCCTGGTACAAAAAATGGTTTTGTCATCGGTGGATAGTTTCCCCCTTCATAACACCAGTGTGCCAACACAGGGAGTTGCAGCCAACAGCTTTCTGCTGAGCCTCACTTCCACTGAACTGGACATCTCTGCTGCTGGTGCATTCTGGAGAAATTTTAATGACATTATCTGACAAATAATATGGTCTGCTGTGAGGTACAGACCAGCAAATAAGTCAGTCTTCAGTTTTGGTGTTACTTAGCACATGTGTGGGTCTGTATGTTGCAACCTTAATGTTTAAGGATGAAGTTTGCCAGCTGATAACTTAGCACTCCACCCTTGCATTTTCAGTGCTGCTTGGTTAGGTTTACACACCAAATGTGTTTAGGAAAACATAATGTCTCAGTGTGAAAGATAATGATTTTACCCTTTCCATTAATGACATTTAACTTCTCCCATCAACAGCAAGCCCTGCCTGCATTTCCTGTGACAGGTTGAGCTAAGTTTGCATATTTTTACTTGCACTTGTTCATAAAACCACAAGAGGTCGCCAATGTAAAAAAACAAAACAAACAAAAAACCAACCTCTATTTTACATGCAAATGCTGTCAGAAAAAGAATTGTCTAAGTCAGTCCAATTGATTGAGATAAGATGTCAGGAAAAACTGCAGTAGTTTTGATAAAAGACTAAGTGCTGCATTTTAACTGCGCAAAAACTGTAAATATATCCAGAAGGTTTTGGTCTCCAGCTGCTCCAATGGGAGAGATTTTGGGTTTTTTTGTGTTTTGACATTGGCTGATTACAATCCAGAATTTGTGACACTCTTTTTTTTAAATATACTTTTTTTTTAACATTAAATAGACTAACCAGTTAATCTAATGATCAAAAAAGAGCAAACAAGTGAATTCATAATTACAACATCACCACTTGGACATTATATTTCCTTCTGCTCTGAGACTGACACTCTTCTCCGTGCCGGTTTTATCTGAATGTGTTCAGACAGCAAAATGCTCAGCTCCTTGCGAGACACCACCTAGTGTGATAGTTCCATAAATATTTTATTTTTATACAATTCTGTCAGAATTTTTAAGCACAGACATCATATCAAAGGTGACCTTGTGCTGAATAAAACTGCAAAATGAGAGCATGACTGAACCCAGATTTCACAGGGCACCACAAATACAAATGTATATGTATGTATTTGTCTGGAACTTGCTTTTTCCCCCATCAATGAGGCTGTGTCAATCGTGGTGTCACACTTGTCAGACGTGTATACTTTTTATGGCAGAATACAGCTTACTGAGCTTTCTGACTGTCTTTCTTGGCTGAATCTTACTACTCTTAGACTGCAACTGAAAAAACAACAGATCAATTTCTCATATCAACTGGGAAAATAGTACAACTTATATGAGTTTGCTAGTCAGCTCCAGTACATTAAACAACTCAAAAACATGCCGGCAAGTGTAATTTGAGTCATCTGAGATTTGATGTAAAGTGTTGCAGTTCTTTTTCCTTAGAAAGCTGCTAACAAAACTGTGTGACTTTTTTTAGCCTGTAAGTTACCAGGGGGGAAAGCTTATTTTCTTCCTTTCAACAATATGAATAAAAAGACCTTCTCTTCCAAAAAATGTTGGGACACTGTTTAAAATGTAACTAAACCCAGAATGCAATGATTTGCCAAGTCTGTGTTTTGAAAATTGAACCAATGCAAATGCAAAAACTATATACTCATTTCTGAATTTCATGTTAGAAACCCATGTTTAACACTTTAAAACAAACATTTACAAAGTGCTTCACAATGTGAAAACAACACATTAAAGATATTATATATATATATATGTATATGTATATATGTATGTATGTGTATGTATGTGTGTATGTATGTATGTATGTGTGTGTATATATGTATTATATATAATACATATAATAATATATATTATCAATATTATAATCATCATATCCTTATCTCATTTGACCATGGTCAGGATGTAGTTAATCATACTCACACAGCCTTGAATGTAGTGTAGTATGCACCACACTCATTCACATCCCAGTACCCCCCTGTCTATCCTGACCCCACCATCCGAATGCTACAGCAGCAATCGAGAGTCATCAGACCTGTTGTTCAATTTAGGTCAGTCCATGTGAACTGTAGCCTCAGTTTCCTATTCTTAGCTGATTGGAGTAGCACTCGGTGTGGTCTTCTGCTGCTGTAGTCCATCTGCTTCAAGGTGCGACATGTTATGTTCCGAGATGTTTTTCTGCATACTTTGGATCTAAAGAGCGGTTATTTGAGTTACTGTTGCCTTCCTACCAGCTCAAAGCAGTCTGTCCATTCTCCTCTGATCTCTGGCATCACCAAAGCATTTTTGCTGTGAATTGAACTTCAGCAGGTGGTCTTGACCATGTCTGTATGTCTAAATTCATTGAGTTGCTTGATTGGCTGATTAGATATTTGATTTAACAAGCAGTTGAACAGGTGTACCTAACAGCGCGGCAGTGGAATCTACTGCCATGACCTCAAAAGGGTGGATTTTGGATTTAAAATAAGAGCATGGAACAGATCTGAAAGACTGGCCGCTGGAATAAGCAGGGGAAGGCATTGTAAGGCTTTGTATATGATTGATAACATTTTAAATTTCACAGGAAGCCTTTGAAGGGAAGAATAGAGGTAATGTGACCAACTGAAGGTGGGCTATGGAGGACTGAGTGGTGCATGTGAAACAGGAATTACAATAATCTAGATGTTTTTGCATTGATTTTTGATTGATTCTTAAATGAAGGGAATAAGACTGGATGAGCTGTGAGATGTTAGATTCAAAATTCAAATGCTGGTCAAAAATGATAAGGTAATAATAATAATAATGGTAAGTTGCAGATATGTGAAGGCACCATTAATGCTGAACAACATATACAGGTTTGGCGCAACATATGCTGCCATACAGATAACCTCTTCATCTTTTTCAGGGAAGGTCTTGCTTATTTTAGCAAGACAATACAAATCCACATCCTGGACAAAGTACAGCAGTGTGGCTCTGTAGAAGAAGGTGCTGAATGGGCCTGCCTGCCGTCCAAAGCAATTACCCAGTGGAAACATTTGGTGCTTTATAAAATGAAAAATATGACAAAGGAGTCTCCCAGCTGTTGAGCAGCTGGAATCCTTTATTCAATTCAGTTCAATTTTAATTATAGCGCCAAATCACAACAACAGTCACCTTAAGGCACTTTATATTTTAGGGTAAAGACCCTACAAATTAAACAGAAAACCCCAACAGTCAGACGACCCCCTATGAGCAAGCACTTGGCAACAGTGGGAAGGATCCTTTATGAAGCAAGAATGGGAAAACATTTGGCTTCCAAAACTACAACACTGGTGTCCTCAGTTCCAAAACACTTGCAGAGTGTTGTTAAAAGAAGAAGTGATGCAACACAGTGGTAAACACAGTTTTTTTTTCTTTCTTTTTTTTGAAGAACAATCAGATTTCTCATTTTCAGTATTTTGTATGTTTTTCTTTGTACTATTTCCAATTAAATATGGAGTTTAAATGATTTGCAAGTGATCGCATTCTGTGTTTATTTATATTTTAACACATCATCCCAACTTCTTCAGAGACATACTTGTGTTACCAGCATATGAAAAAATATGTTTGACAACAAAGGGATGATTGACTTACTGTTATCTCATCTTATTGGATGCAACAGATGCAACTGATTCTTCTCTACAACACACTGATTCACAGACAGCTCCATCACAGCACTAAAGGAAGAATCAATCTGCTGTGATATCTGTAGGACAGACCCAGAGGTTCATTGACCTTCAGAAGGATTATGGTGCAACAGAGCAGCAATGAAGGAAGACCTGCAGAGGCAAACTTTTTTGTGAATATCTTATGCTTTAAAGTTCAAAATAAGCCAGCATAGGGTGGAGAAATGATTTAAACATGAAAGCAGGAGAGTTAGCTGCACCTTGACCTGTATAAATAACATAATCACCCTTTCTGAGCATGTCCATGTTTCTCTCCCCATCATACAAAGGATGCATCCACTGTAGAATAACAACAGCTAGTGTAAGGGGGGGCTCTGATATCTGGCTCATTTGAAGTGTTGATAGGCAAACAGCCACAAAAAGCCGAGTTAATAAGCAATTTAGAGCTTTAAACCCAGTCCATGATGAAAGTTTAATGATATCAACACAAATTTGCTGTCACGTAATCTCCCCTTTTAATCATTTTCCACTGTCAGCACAAGGCTAAGAGAAAAACAAGCCTAATCCACCTGATTGACATCTCCCACTAAATTGGCTGGGAGAAAGACTGGAAAATATGTCAGGCAATTAATTAAGTGCATTTTTTTTCTTCTTTTCAAGTTTTTGTCTGGAATGCAGAGTGACTGGAACACACAGTGTTGGTGTATGAATGAGGTCACTCGGTGGTCACTTCAGATAGCCTGATGCAGTTACACATGGTCAGAGTTCACATCGTTGCTGTGAGCTGGAGCCGTTCCACTCTGTTCACCAGCCGGTCACTAACTGTGTCTGCTGCTTTCTGCTTGGCAGGTAACATAATATTGATTAGTGCAGCTTTAAATTTCTAGCATGGCGGCAAAATCACAGCATATTTTTGTTCTTTATTTTACGTTTAGTGTTCAGTGACACACAGTGGTGGCTGGTCAGTCAAGGCTTGTGTTTCCATGCACTCAGTAACTGTAGTTTACACTTAAAGAAGTGTTTTAGCTGCTCTGTTGGAGAGATTTTAAGAAATAAAAGTATTAAATTGAATCTAACATGTATACAGTATGTTATCAGTATGAGAGGGACTTTGAACTTTGCATTTATTTTGCTTCTTCGTATTTAAATCTAGTTTTAGTATGTACATTTGTAGCAGGGGCGTTTCCAGGTTGTTCTTTTTTTTTAATGGGGTGGCACAGGGGAACCAAGACCAAGGGAGGGGAGGCCCACAGAAAATCAGAATATTTCATAAGAAATATAGTGCAGTGCTTCAATGCGACTCTTTCCTTTTCACTGAGTTCTCCGTGTTTTACCATTTTGAACAGGACTGAGGAATTTCAAAGGGAATTCATGTTTTTATACCAAAATTTGAGCCGACACACTGGACTTCTCTGAGAAGTCAGAAATGAATTAAGCAGAACATTCAACCACTAAAACTAATGTTTCTGTTCAGGAATGCAAGTAAATAACTGTAATTTGGCATCTTAATCAAAAAATAATAACGTGCTTTACTATTTTTTTCTGCTTTTTTGTAAAACAGAAAATTCAGAAATTCATGGAAAACAATAATAATTATATTTTAGCAGTAAAAATATTAATTTGATTAAAGATCTTGTGCATACTGGTGGATTAACCATTACAGAAACATAAAAAAATGATATTTGGTAATTACTAATACTGTTAATTTAGGGCAGCTGTGGCATAAACCTTACATTGGGTGGTGGTCTAATAAATTTGTTAAGCACTGTACGTCATAATATTCACATTTTGTGGATACAAGTGTTATTGTTGTATTGTTGAAATGAAAATGATGCTTTTATAAGGTGTTATAGGTCTATAAATGCCAAAAATGGGTCACTTTAGTCTCTTTGTATGTGGTTCCTAGGCAACATGATGATGTTATAATATCTGACATCATCATATTGTTAGCCTTCAGGGGCCTAAGATGTACCTGTGTGCAAAATTTGGTTGCTCAACTCCTGATCATGTAGGAGGAGTTTTTTGTGTATTATCGTTAATACTTATAGTTATTATGGTTAATAATTTTACTAAGAAAATAACATTTCAGTAAATTTATATTCTTAGATGTATTCATTTGTTACATGTTATTTTACAGAATTAGAAAAACAATAATTAAGTCAAGCCTGATGTTGCCTTACATATTAAATTCTCTTCCTCACAGCATGTTCATTTAACACTTAATCAGTACTGGTTATCAGGAGATACCTGAAGCTGAAGTACAGTGTAAGTATTGGTATGTAACTGAAAAAGCTAAGTTGGATCAGCTTTTCACTAACATATTGTTTAATTGTCAGTCTATTCACACTTGTTTGATAGTCCTTGTTGTTAAATCAATCAGATTGTAGTATTTGGCCTCAATGAAAGTATCAACCAGTCATGTAAGACCCTAGAATGTAAACATGCAAAGGTGATCCACCGGTATGATTAATTTGTTTGGCTCCAAACATGTTCTGAAGCTTAAAAAAAACATTGTATAGTTGTCACATGAACAAGTCAGTGTGTAATTAGAGAATAAAATCATATAAACACATTCCTTTGGAGCTGCTGAAAAACTAATGTTCTGATTTACATATTCTGCTATGTCATTTCCTCATACGGGTCTAACATTAAAGAGAGAACAAAGTTTTTTGTATTGCTTACATGCCCTAAATTGAGTGCTTCACGAGCTTCTAATAAATAATTTGACATGTTCAGAAGAATGTTTAAATAAACGACTTTTTGTGTTTTCTGCTTTCTGCCACCTTATTTCATGTCTATTGTCTGTCTTATTTACTTTATACAATCTCATTTCCATAACCCCAAACACATGTAGATCTAAGCTAGCATGTCTGGGTGCAAATTGGAAAAATCTGGAGTGCTGCATGCATGTTCACAAGTTGTATAACAAATCAGACCTTTTCATTTTCAACTTGGACAAAATGTACACAAATTTCTCTGGGGTGAGTGAGACAGACAAACTGTTGAAAGAGATGTAGAAAGATCTCCCTGAGAAGACAACCACATTCCACATCTACCAGCTCATGTTGTCTACTGTATCAAGTATGGTGACAAAAAATATTGGAAGAGCCTGCAAGAGGAGAAAAAAGACAGGAGGTGCAGGAGGTTGAAGATATGTAAAGCAGCTGTAGTTGTTTTGACCTTATATACGTGTGTGTAAATAATAAGAATCCATTTTAAGATTATTCATAAAAACAAAGACATTCACCATCAGGTCAAGTCAAATCTAGAAGATGTCTGCTAGCAGGGCTGAGTATCTGGGGCTACCTGAAGACACAGATAAGGAGAGTCATCATAAAGATGAATACACCAGACACACCTTTGACTCCCTGGGAAGGTCTTCACCAGAGTACTGGAGAATAGAGTCTGCACATTAAGCGATAAATATACTCAGCTGCAGACACAAAGGATTAGTAGTTATTCTTGTTATACTTTAATGAAGTCTGGTTGAAGTCCACCTGAAGGGCTCATGCATACTGGTGCATTGTGATCTATGTCTTCGCAAACAAGACCCCAAGCAGGCCCCAGCAAATTCATGGACAGGTAAACTATAACATGTCTCTTAGTCAGAGAAGAGAATCAGGAACAATGTGGTTTTTATCCATGGTTGCAGAACAGTGGACCAGCTCCTTACCCTTTCAAGAGTACTTGAGGGTGCAGGGGAGTTTGCCCAACCTGTCTACATGGGCTTTGTGAACTTGGAGAAGACAATTTGGCCTCAGGGAGTCCTGTAGGGGGTGCTCTCAGAGTATAGGTAGGGTATTGGATCAGGTATTTCAGGCAATTCTCTGTATAATAACTCAGACTCATTCCCAGTGGTGCTGAGGAGATTGATAGATGGATTGGTGCAGCGTCTGCAGTGATGTGACCAGTCCATTGTGGTTAAGAGACAACTAAGCTTAAAGGTGAAGCTGTTGATTTACTGGTCAACCTATGTTCCTACCCTCACCTGTGGCTATGAGCTGTGAACACCCTCTGACTGCCTGGGCTCGCCTTTAGAGATAGAACTAGGAGCTTGGTCTTTTGTGTCTCAGAGTAGAGCCATTACTCCTCCACTTCAAAAGGAGCCAGTTGAGGTGGTTCAGGCATCTGACTAGGATGCTTCCTGGACCCCTCTTAGGTAAGGATGGATGGATGGATGGATATTCCACACACAAATAGATTTCTATTGCAATTCTTTTAGCAATACAATAGTGCAAAGAATCATAACAAGTTAGTTAGGTAAAAATGACAGGGTAATGTAAAGGCTAAGGAAACCTTAATAAACAAGTCAAAAAGTGATTTAAATGAAAACATTACACATAGGAGCCAAATCTCAAAACTGATCATTATTTTGATCAAAGCCACAAATAATATTATCCTAAATAAATCTACCATTGTATTTATGGCAAAATATATTTTACCTTGATAAGTAAAAGATCTAGGTTAAAGGTAATAATTACCTGCCCTGTTTGAAATATATAGTTAACCTTCACTTTGGCACATGTATACACAGTTTGTTGGTTCCAGGAAGTTAAACTTTGCTTATGTCCGTAGTAGGGCATTTCCCCCCAGAGTGAGAAAAGCACTGCACATATTTGGTTGGCTCTAAAGAGAAACGAAGGTGTTGACTAGAAGATGCAACTCTGGGTTTCAAGCAACTTCCAGTGCAAAGCAATAGTTCACATGGCAGGTTACTATGTTCATTATTTATGGACAGTCTATGATTGGGGCTCAAGGCTCTGTTAACTGCCAGCAGTCAAGCTGCATTATGGGTAATGTAGGTCTTATTTTGTACATGTAAAACAGAAAAACTGCGTCGACAGTGACATTCTTTTCTTTTCACATCAAAAGCTTGTGGAATGAACCTCTTTAAATCCAACAGGTAGTCAGTGACCAATTTAGGCAAATTTCTCAAATAGAAAACTAAAACAGAAGAAATGTACGGTCAAAATACATGTAAGAGACATCATTTCAAAGGTAACATCTTATAGTTTCTGAAACTATGTTTGTTTAGCATGTAGCTAAAATGCATCCTAACCCTACATGATTTGCAAGAGGTTAAAAAAAAACACTTGTCTGTATAGAAAACACAAAAAACCTAATGTCTGATATACAAAGACACATACCTAGATAAGATAAGATAAGATATGTTTTATTTACCCCAAAGTTGGAAAATGTGTATTTATTTTCAAAACCTTTCATAGTTTCCAGCTTCTTACCCAAATGTAGTGTCTACAAACAGAAGGAGACCAGGACTAGCAACCTAATGGTACATCACTGCACTAAACATGTGTAGCAGTATGATAACCTAAATGAAAAGCAGAGGAGGTGGACAGATAAGTTGTGTAGCTACAAACCTTATCAAAACCCCTGCACAACACTTTGCCAGGATCGCACCATTGTTATAGAATGTACAGTGAATGTTATATAATTGCTGTTGCACTACATGGATTGGTAGGTTCAGTATTTAGTTTAGTTTTTTTTTTCTATCTTTTCCATGAAGGTGAGCATGAAATGAATTTATAATGACAGTAACAATAAAGTCACCTTGCTGATTTCAGTGGAAACTGTGCACTCTGTGTGTTGTGTTTGACTCCCTCTGTGACGCCATCAGTAGCACCATCACCACAGTGACAGATGCTTATCAGTAATGGTGTGCTGATGCACTTTGTCACAGGGACATGGCTGAACACAGACAGGAGGATCCTTTTGTCCTTTACCAGTCACCAAGCTTGTTTAATTAAAGCAACACTGCCACCTGGTGGTGTATCACAGTAAAGCACGCCTATTTTCTCTCACTGTGCTCAGGAGATTGTCATGACCTCGGGGAGATATTTCCACACTGGCTGGATGAGTTGCATTCAGGTGTTGTCTGCTCTCTCTGGTATTGTCTCCATGATTACTGACTGCTGGAGCCTGGAGGATGTTTTTCTTCTTGTCTGAGACTTCGTCCTCAGGCTGTTAAAGGACGCAGCTGGAGGAGAAAACAGGGGGTAGGGGTGGTGGAGAGGGTACCTGTTTTTAATGTTTTGGATTACAACGCCAGTAGGCTTTCATTAAGAAGAAAAAAATGCTGCCAAGGGTCATTTACTTTATTTATTTATTTACATACTACTCCAAAGATCACAGGAATAGATTGTCAGTATTTAGAGTCTTTAGATTATGGAACCCTAACCCCTCCTTCAGCTCTGTTTTGGTTCATCTCAAAATTAGAACAAATGCACATAGTCTTTCCAAGGTTTCTGGAGGATTTGATACAGTGGTGACAGCAGAGTGGAGGTTTCATTTAATAAAAAAATCAAATGCACAGGCTGCAGTTTTCACAGAAGCAGAAAAGTGAAATAAATGCTCACTGATAAAGTTAGCATTATGCTCTGACTTCATGCTTAGCATTTTCAAATCCATTTTGTCAGTTTGACAGGCAGTAGCTTTACGAACTTGACAAAGAGCCTTGAGTGAAATTCAAGCACCAACTCTTGGCATTTATTGACATGAAGCAGGAATCCATGAAACAAACACCAGCACCAGCCAAACCTGAAGGCAGCAAAGCAGCTAGCTGCCTTATGGCTCAGTCACGCTAGAGTTAAAAATAGGACGACAACCTCCTTGCAGCTAGGAAAACTCAGTGGTTCCCCGGTGATTGCACTGAATTTTTATCACATTTGGCAACTGGTTGGAAGCCATTGCAGCCAACCAGAAGTTGAGTGCATGACCCTCAATCGCCTTGCAACCACTTTCGACCGCAAGGTAGATTGCACAGGTCGCCTGGTGGGAGGCAACCTGTCTTCAAATAATTGCAGTTCAACTGGGACTCTCAGAGAGACTGGCAAAGGTGTGCAAATAATCTCTGTCTGCAGCAATGTCACTATCTGTGGAGGGATTTCTCAATTTCTGTTTCAAATCTACGAGATTCTGGCTGGACTCTGAATGTAAGTAGTTAATGTGAATTTCTGTGTATGCAGACAGCAACAGATTTCCAATTTTCGCCGGTTTATCACAGTTAATCACTGTATTATCACAAACAGATGCATGTGACTGTCAACTTGACCTCATTCAATCACAGACTAACTGGCTCAGTCCTATTGCCGCTTTATTGCCGTCTTGATGCACTAAAGTCGCTTTGAAGATGGCAGCTGACCATGAGTGGTCGCAGACCTGGTCCCTGTCTTCAAAGCAACCACTTCAGAAGCAGCAAAATTGCACATGGTTCATTGCACAAGAAGTTCATTGCACATGGTCACAGTGATTTTGGTCGTGCCAAAGTCTCTGACCACTGTTTTCCCTAGTGTGACTGTAGCATTATAAACCCTACCTTCTCTTAAGTGAGTGGTGGCGGGGGGATAACGAGAAAGAGGTGAGTATTGCTAATAGCAGAATTAGCTGAACAACAACAACAACCAAGATCAATAAAGTAGATTTTGAGTTTGCAATGCAAAGTAATCAGCTGTAAACAGTTTTTGATTAAGGTTCTCTTTTCCACACAGGTAGGATCACCTTCTACAAACTGTCTTTGTAAAATAGCTCAATAATTTAGTACCATTACATCATCACAATATTGTAATTCTAATTTAAGGACTGACATATAGACACTGATCTAGACAGTAAAGGTAACTTCAGGCAGAAGCCAGCATGTATAAAAAGGAGCTGATAGCCTCAGTGGTCAACTTGCAGTAAAAAATACATTTAGCTGATGAGGTGAGGGATTAGGAAAAGGTATCTACGCTTGACTTGTGGTTTTCATCTTTAAGTATTGCCACTTAATTTGGTCAGAGCGGCTGGGATCACGCAGATTTTTGGATTCCCAGCAACTTAGTTCCACACCCCTCCATATGATGAAATGCTTGGTTGTTTAATGTCTAGCACCTTGATCCTACTTCTTCTTCTTTTCCCAATGCTTGTTATCAGAGGACGCACAAGTATTTAGAGTATATATCTGTGTCTGCACGCCACTTCAATAAGGATGCAAGTGCTGATTGTCAGACTATATTCATATTAGAAAAAAAAATACAAGACTATTCACAATAACATTCAATTTGTCAATAAATACACATGGTCACAGCCACAGGCCATTTCACTTCAGAGTACATTTACTTTTGATAATTTAGGTACATTTTGCTTTTAAGAATTTCAATTAAATATTTTTACCTGATATGGAGTATTTCAGTGTTGTTTTCAATTTGAGTACTTCTGCTACCACCACTTTAAAAATAAAATCAGTATTACTGGGTGAGCTGTAGTGTCTTCTTTTGGCCAGCAGGGGTAAGTAATAGGTGTCTGTTAAAAATGAAGGCACCTGCTAGTTGATTTTCCTCAACATAAAATGCTATGTTTCATTCCAGGAACATAAACACAACAATAAAATCACAACATAAGACAGAAAATCATGTTTTAGATTAAACTTTAAGTCAAACGCAGCAGAGACACAGGCTTCCATTTTGTGATGCATGAATGATGCAATGTTGTGCTGTTGTGTGATGCAACCTGAAATCCTTCTCTTAGTAAAGGTGCCCTCTGTTCCTGATTAGGTGAAGGATTAGAAAAAAAGGTATCTGCACTTGACTCGTCGTCTTCATCTGAAAGTATTGCGGCTCAATTTGGTCAAAGAGCGGCTGGGATCACACGGATATTTGGATTCACAGAAACCTAGTTCCACGCCCCTCCATATGATGAAATGCTTGGTTGTTTAATGTCTCACTGATACCTTGATCCTCCTTTTCTTTCTGTTTCAAATGCTCGTCATCAGTGGAGGCATAAATATTTGGATTTTATAGCTGTATTCACACACCATTAGGCAACAGTTTTTGCATGCAGTATGGATGCAGTTGCTTTTATAAAATGCTGATTACCAGAATATAAGAAATGCAAAGCAATTTACAATAACATGCATTTTATTAATACATATATGCTGTTTAAAAAATATGTATTTATTAAGTATTATTGATTCTATTTGTGTGTGTGTGTGTGTGTGTGTGTGTGTGTGTGTGTGTGTGTGTGTGTGTGTGTTTTAAGGTAGG
>VUQI01021753.1:19631-34075 GCA_015106735.1 Paratilapia polleni
TTTTATTTGCTCACCCCTTACCAGCTACTTGCAGTGAGAGGCTAACATCTTAATCATAATTGTGTCATGAACCATAAACACTCATACGCTCAGCCGTGGAAGCAGCCTCGGGGGAAGTATCGGTGTTGAATAATAACAACAATAACTTTAGTTGCAGAGCACTTCTGCTGAACTTTTCACAGCTTATTTGTGTTTACATATAATGGCGAACGCTGACGCCTGGAGTGGAATAACAATGCACATTTACATTTACAGCAAATACACAGATTTTATGTGAACACTTTGTTTTAGTCTCACATCATGTTAGTACTAGCTTTAATGACATCACAGCCTATAAAAACATAACTCAGTAGAGGATGCTGGTCTTAATGGGGAAAACTAGTATGTGGATGTTGGTATAGTTTTTTGTTAAGAAGATCTAAAAGCTACTTCAAGTTATAACATGACAGAAGAGAGGATTACCATCAGAATGAGCTTTCTTCTTTGTGAAACAATGCACAAAGATCCCAAGAAGAGATCCCAAGAAGAGAATAAGAGTTCATGAAGCTATGAAGTCCACTTCACTTTTAATCCACTCTTAGCAATACAACAGTCTTACAAATGCCTAGACACCAGATTCAGTACTGTCACAGTACTGGCCTAATTCAACTTATAGTGTCAAACCACTGAAAAACCCATCCACATTTAACAAGTTGCTGATGGGCTGTACACAATATCTTCTAAGTAGACCAGTAATTTAAAACACCACAAAGATATTATTTAAATAAAATAGTAAGAAAGAAATGTCAGTGACTTTCAGAAAAATTATCCTTCCATCTCGCACCACTCTTGTCCACTGACCTATTGCCCACATTCTCAGTAAATCAGCCCTTACTCTCTGGTCTTTAGCCCCCTGAAAGCATCTTCCAACAGCTTGGTAATTAATGTCTCCGCTGTATTCTGCTTTCGAGCCATGTTGCATTATTTTATTGCTCAGTTTAAGTTGTATTTTCCTCTCAGTGTGCTCTGTGCACTGTGTACCCCAAGCCTGAGTTTGCTGGAAAGTCACTGAATTGTTGTCATGATTGGTTGATGCTGAGTCATTCATGGCTTATCAGCTGAGTTGAGGAGCTCAGAATTTTTTTGTTTTATTTTTTTCACAGAATCTGGTTAGTTCAAAAATTTATTTATGGTGAATTTGCTGCTTTTTCTTGTGGAACTGTACATAAAATGTGGTTCGTTCAAAGGACCATTGGAAAGTTAAAAATCTGATATCTGTTTTTGCAGCTTCTGGCTACTGTAAATAGTTATTATTGTTATTATTATTATTATTACTATTTAAATATTCCCTCTGAACGTGCTGGCTGGCTGTGGTTCAGAGGTTCAAAGTGATTCTAACCCATCACTCTGCCTTTTACGCCGTCCACTAAGCCTCCGTCCTCCTCCTTCACTCATCTACGAGAGCTCATCCAATGTCTCTACCAGCCATGTGCTTGCTCTGCTTCACCACGTCCCTTCTCATTATAGTCCAACTGCCAAAAATACTTTAAAAAAAATTTTAAAGTACACATTTTTTGCAATACATTTTGCTCATTTTTTTCCCCAATGAAATTATTGCTTCAAGCCACAGAAAGCCAGTTTTCATGTCAAGATATGCAACGAAGCCACTGACTGTTTGAGATGCCGGAACAAAAATACAAATTTTTTTGGTCGATATATTGTTTCAACTTCACAATTTTTTGTTTACTGGTATTGCCTGGACACATAAGCAGTGATATTAACCATCTTATGACTAAGGATGTCAAACCTTTTGCCATTTTGAACCCATTTTTCATATTTGTCACATTTTTTGTTAATTAATAATTTCTGTCGATATAGCCTGCTAGTGCTTTCAAGTTATTTGCATGTGTTATGTGGTTTCAGGCCTTTAATAAGCACCAGTGTGGTACAATAACATGATTAAACTAATAATCTGAAGCTGTACAAGTGAAATTTCAGCTCTGTGGTTAGATTGAAGTACTGCTGGCACAAAGAAAGGGGAGCTTCTCCAGTAGAAAAGTAGTTGGTTTACTGCCTCAGTCTCTGTTTCTTGGTATTACACAGGAATTGGGTGTGATCCAGAAAATATCGGACACCTCCTACTGGCTTAGCTGTGCATCCGTTAGCAGCATCTCTCTGCCTATTGGATGAGTCCTTGTGGGATTTTTCAGAGAGGGCTTGTGAATTTTCTGAGGCTCAACCAGATGGCATGCAAATTCTCTTTCCAAAACCATGGTAAATAAATATTAATCTCACAGCCAAAAGCAGCTTCCTGGAAATACATCTTTGGAAGCGTGACTGGTGTTTGCTGTGGGCTTCCACGTCTTTTGAGATCAGCAGGGGTTTACCAAATAAAAACAGTTCCTGCGGCTCTAAATCAGGCTTCAGCATCAACAATCCATCAATGAAGAACATATTTTCTAAAGATGGCATTCTGTCATTAGTATTTCAGGGAGAGCAGGGCAAAATGCAACCACGTTTTTTCATCATCACTTCAGCAATGACTGACCTGCTGTCTGATTCTTCACCACTTATTTCACAACAACCAAAAGAGCAGGTCCTCCAATGGCCAAGGTGCTCACCCTGAGAGACCCCAAAAGCTTCAGGCTTACTGTATTGCTTAGTTTTGTATTTTGACTATTTGCTATGGATTTTTTAAATCAGTAAATAGAAACTAAATCAAACTCTGCAGTCTTTGCTTATTTGGACATGGTCAGCAACAATACTCAGTTAGGCTGTGGTGTTTAAACGATGCACAAATGGTATTAAGGGGCCCAAAGTGTGCTGTTGTGCAATTTTCGTGAGCCTGTGCGAATTGTAGCCTCAGTTTTCTGTTCTCAGCTGACAGGAGTGGCATCAGGTGTGGTCTTCTGCTGCTGTAGCCCATCTGCTTCAAAGATCAACTTGTTGTGCATTCAGAGATGCTCTTCTGCATACTTTGGTTGTAATGAGTGTCTCTTTGAGCTACTGTTGGCTTCCTATCAGCTTGAAGCAGCCTTGCCATTCTCCTCTGACCTCTGATATCAACAAGGCATTTTCGCCCAGACAACACCCCATCAATGGATATTTTCTCTTTTTTGGACCATTCTCTGTAAACCCTAGAGATGGCTGTGTAGATCGGTAGTAAAATCCCAGTAGATCAGCAGTCTGGCACCAAGAACCATGCCACGTTCAAAGTCACATAAATCACCTTTCTTCCCCATTCTGATGCTCGGTTTGAGCTTCAGCAAATCATCTTGACCATGTCTACATGCCTAAATTCATTGAGTTGTTGCATGTGATTGGCTTATTAGATATTTGTGTTAATGAGCAGTTAAAACAAAGTGGCCGGTGAGTGTATATACACAATATTTTTGATAAACCTGCCAACTAGAAACCAAACCACATAACTCCAATCTCTGTGCTGCAGAAAATTCAGAGAAAACTGAACTAACTAAAACCACAAGCAGATTGAAAGTCACGAAAGTCCAGTGAGATCCAAAAGTAAACTCCAAACAAGGTAACAAAATATATCCAAAAAGGTAAATAAAACTGGAGTGAGGCAGAAACAGAGCACACACCTTTTGTTAAGGTTTAAAGTTAAAGATGCTGCTTATATTGACAGGTGTGCCAGCAGGGGCAGCTGTAACCAACAGCTGTCTGCTAGGCTTCCACTAACTGAACTGGACCGTGTTTGGTACCTTTTGGAGCATTTTTGACAGCTGTGGTTCAGTGATGGAGAACGAAATTCAAGTAACACTGCAGGTTGCTTTTATGTCCTTGCTGTCATGTCATTAGACAGCCGAAAGAGCTGGCTGTACTTTAAATTAAAGTTTAAATGGTTTGCAATATGAAACAATTAATATAGCAAATGTAGTTAAGAGCTGGAAAATATTACTGATTTAGATGGGATGATCAAGCTCTGAATGTGACATTTCTCTGAGATCACTTTTTAAATTAATATTTGTTCACCTCTGGTGATGAGGTGCATAACTTAGGGAACTCATTAACCAGTGAAATTATCTTCTGTAATCTTCAAATGAAGTGGCAAATAGCCCTGCCTGTACAGTGTCAGCCAACCCCGCTCTCCATGGAAACCGCACATTATCACAATATCTTAATGGAGTGTTTGAATTTATCCACCATTAACAACTGCTCAAGTGATTGCCACTAAGCAACAGCTGTCATCATGCACAGGAAAAGAAATATGATACCATTTAAAGAATTAATCAGAATAGTGTCCAAAACTGTTCATTTAGCCACGTGACACAATGATGTACTGTGCAAAAGTCTTGCATGGTTTTGAGCAATAGTTCTCCAGGCACCTAACGCAAGGGATGAATCAGTATTACACATAATTACACATAATAGGCAAGTTAGCAAAGAACAAATTGTATCTTTTGGAACTTTGTTACCAGCAGCCTGTTGAGCTATTAGCTGAAAACTTGGCATATCTCAGCGTGGTGTGAGGTGTGTGAAGAAACTGGACAAGTGGAGGGCAAAAGAAGAAGTGTCAGGCCTAAAAAAACTATCTACAGCAGATGAACAGCATCTGAAAGTCATGTCCTTAAGAAACAGAAAAAAAAAATCCAGCAAAGACCAGACACAGGACCTGAGAGATGCAGGTGGTCCTTCAGTTGATCCATCTACTGTTTGCTGAATCAGAAGTGGTCTCAGTTGAAGGGTGGCTTACAGAAGCCATTTTTAAGGAAGGGAAACAGGGAGAAAAGGCTGAGGTATGCCAAACTACACAAGAACTGTACTGAAAATCAGTGGCAACAGGTCTTATGGAGCGATGAAATTTGAAACTTTTGCTTCAAATCATCGTCAATATGTACGGAGGAGGTCAGGAGGGAGGTACAACAGTGAGTGTGTACAACCATCTGTAAAACAGCCTGACACGCCTCCATTCATAAACTCTTAAATGAGTTTGAGGAAAAACTTGCAATGTATCAGCCAATATCAGCTTTCACTGTGTCTGCTGCATGAAAGCACATTTCATTTATTTTTCAAGAGTGCTCTTTGTGAAGAGCACTTTTATCCAAAGTGCTTTAAAGTGATGCGAGTCCTTTGGTTTTTAGCACAAGTGGACCCAAATAACAAACCTACTGACCCTTCAGTGCAGCACAGAGCTAAAAGGAGGAGAAATACAGGTGCAGTAATGAAAGCTTAAAATATAAAATGAAATATGAAATATAAAATGAGGAAGTAAGATTGCAAATCTAAGTTCAGACTCACAAATCAACTACCCACAGCAAAAGCTCTAAAAACTAACTGAAAAAAAAAAACAAACATTTACAGCAAGTGTTGATGAGCTTAAAAGTTTCAATTACCTTCTATGTGTACCTTTAGACTGCAGCTAAATTATTATTTATAAAGCTAACTAACATACACTCTTTTTAATGTTACCTAAACTTGACATTTCTTAGCCTGTTAGTTTTTAATTGAAACATAAGCAGCGTCACACCGTAACATGACCTATTTTTGCTTGCAAAACTTCACTGGAGACAGTTTGAAACCATGTCACAGCACTTTATTCTTACACTGAGCAGAGCATCACTCTGCGCTCTTCTGTCTGTGCTACAACCCAGCAACTCACTTGACTCATGGAGTCACAGCTTTGCTAATCTAACATGAAGGTAAATGCAACTTAACAATAAATATAATGTAATTTTTGCTGCTCCAAACCCAGAACTTTCCAGACAGTCAGGGCACTACAGTATGCTACTGTACTGCAAATTGAAGTGTATAAACAGTGTACAAGTTCAATTTAATCTAACATAATCATGTTAATTAACCAAAAGCACAATGTCAGAGGAACTAATCTATTTAAACACTTTGAGCATTTGGGTTTACAATGCTGGAAAAAGAAAGGTAAGCATCAAAACGTCACACAATAGAAAAAAGTTTTTGGCACAAAGAGGGATCCTCAAAGAAAGAGTGCTGAGGTAAAGAGATAAAGGTCAGACGCTGGAGTTGCTCTTTAGAGATTTTTACCTCTCTGGGCGACCGTGTTCTGAAGTTTTGGTTTATTTTAACTGGTCGATGAAACCAGGTTAAAGGCTATGTGACCTTTGACACAGGTTTGGTAAGTAGGTGTGAGGATTTGTCTTCTCACTATGAAGCTCTGGAAGGGCAGGGCGCTTTGAAAGGCTGAGTGGAAGAGGATTTAGTCAGTCTCAACAAACACAGACTGGCTGTCGAGATTAACTAAACCCTCTGTGCATGTGCTCCACATCCTGTCCAAACCTTTCTTTCTGGTGTTTACGTGGCTTGTTTTTCAGCACCTTTGTGAATGAAGAACTTTGACTTGTATCTGTTGTAAATTTTGAAAACAATACTTAATACAGTCTTTGGTGGTGACACTTTTATGCTGACTTCAGCCAGAGCTTGAGGTTTGTTTTAAACCCTGCAAAGTTATGTCTAATATTTGTGGGTGTGGAAATCCACTTCCCTATTATTTTACAGGGAAAGCACTGGTTTAACCATTGTTCACTTATGGCAACTCTTAATTTTATTCATCAAGAGCAAAAGGAACATGAAAAGTCTGATGATCCCACAGGTTGTAAATAAAACCCCTGTTCAACCAGGATAGCTACCATACATCACAGATTGTTGTTAAAACCTTTATTTAAACAAGAAGTGTAACAGTCAAGAGAAAACAGAGAAAACCTGTGCAGCATGGAGAGAACATGCAAACTCCTAAATAGGACTGCTAATGATTTGTATTTCTGGACATGAATTTCTCTGTTTTTTCATATTCTTGAACAGAATATGAATTCATGTCGCTGATCAGCAATTTGGTCTCATGTGTACCGACTTGTGTCCATGTGCACAAAATGAATATTTTCAGGTTTTAAGAGGTGAAAAATTCCATATATGGAGGCTGGAGGGGTTAATAATGGAGCAAATGATTTCACTGGAGACTTGTGTTTGTGCTGACTGCTTTTTTATATGTTTATGGACACAAAATTATCCGATTTTTCTGTGACAATCTGTTTTTCAACTATTTCATGCTTTGCTATGAAACTCAGGTTTAAACCCAGGACCGTCTTCCCTTTTGGTCTAAGACAGCAGTGCTAACTGCTGGGCCATCATGATTTGAAGTCTACATAACTCATTACACCATCACAATGTGCTTCCTTAGAAACTAGAGTTGTTTTACAAAATTAATCAGTCAGAGAAAATCTATCACACATGTTCCCATAACACACAACAATGAAACATTTTAACATGAATCAAAAGAACGCCACTTTGCTCTAGATTTTTGGTGGGTTATAAGTGCTGCTGAATTAGGGTGAGCTGGTAGAAGCAACAAGTGGGCAACTGTGGAGATAAGACAAGAATACAGTCTATGGCCTGTGGGTTTCAGTATGCGTTAAATGTAACAGATTCATTTCACCATGGGGATTAATGAAGTAATACTGTATTTATTCAAATTTTTCAAGAGCAATTTGAATCGCCTTATCAATTTATTCAATTCAATTCAATTCAATTCATTTTTTTTTTTTTTTAACTTGAAAAATGATGCTATGCAGGGCTGTTGCAAATTCTATATTTTGCTGTTTTGTTTGCAGGGCTTGCATCGTCACATTATGACTATGTTAATGCTGTGGTAGAAACCAACAGGTGTTATTACCAGTATATTTAATAAGAGCAAATTATTATGCAGTTTACAGACTAACAGAATGCAGCTCATGTAGATACACGTCTCTTTGGAGCTCAAAATAGCTCAACATCCGTAACGTTTAATTCTTCTTGTCAGTCCATCAGGATTTTGCATGTGTCATGTAATTTCATTTTGGACTAAGCCTCTTTGCATTCATTTCCTCTGCCGTCGAGTTACGAGCTGACTGATGGCGGTTTTGACTTCTCTGCACTTCAAAGATGGTTTCCGGTAAACATCTGTGGTATTTACTGCACTCTGCGCTCATCCACAGCATCATCATTATAGGTGCTCAGCTGCGGTTGTCCATCTTCTCTGATGTGGACTGAGCATTCATTTGTATGCACACTGCTGCGTTGTTTGGGAGTCTGGGACTATTTAGAACAACAATTTCTATGGTAAGTGCCAATCGGTCATGCTGTACTCTCTCTGGGACGTGACAGAGTTTAAAAAAAGAAAGCAGAGATAGGTACACACAGATAGAAAAACAGAAATATGGGAGACACAAATGGAAAAGACAGAGAGAAAGAGGGAGAGGCTAAAATACCTCTCAGGAACTTGGAGAATAAAGGACAAGAAAAAAATCAAAGGAATGGAGAGGAGATGAGAGAGCGAGGAAGCATGGGAGGAGAAAACACAAAATGAAAGAGACAGAGAGAAAGATGTAGAGCTATACACAGAAGAGAGATAAAGATATATATGTGTCCCAGAGAAAAAGGGAGAAACAAAAAGATCATAACCTTCACACCAAAGTTGAAAAGTAAAGACAGTTAAAGGTTATATCACAAGAAAGGTCTATAGAAATATAGGACATTTTGCACAGTAATGTACTGTTCTTTGTAAGTACAGCTGAATACTGTAGATACTGATGCCCTTGAGGAAAAATAAAACAAAACAGCAAGCTACAGCTTTTTTTTTTTTTTCCCACAGGCTAAGATGCATGGGAATTTAAAGTTTTACATTTAAATATTTATGAGATTTGTGATGGTTATTTCAGTTATCTTATCTTCAAATTTTGATTGTTGTGGATGTGTGATGTGGTTTCCAGTTTTTGTGACCGAGAACAGCTCGTAATGGGCCACCATGACTGGGACTCCTGTAGCAATTAATCATGTCCTGTGAGCATTCACCTTTGGGGGGGTTGAGATCAGCTGGTCTGCTTGGATTGTTAACTGCCAGTACAAAGAGCAGGAAAATAGTGACAAAGATCGAGAACGCAAGAAACTGACTTTAAGATATAGGTTTGGGGATATGCAGTGGACGTGGAGGTCAGAATAGGAACAATGAAATGCAACCAAATATCTGACAGTATTATAGTATCCTATACGGCATGGTGATGAAATTACAGTGTGGCCATACTGTAAAATAAAAGTAGAAGACCGCAAATCTATCTGACAGCACTTTTTCTGTAATTTAACATGGATTTTTTTTTACAATATAGGTTCAGATTTTTTCAAGTTGGTTTAGGATAATAATTTCCTGCCACATGTAAACTAGAACATGTAATTCACTGCAGTGAAGTCATTGTGGTCATTATCCTGTCAATACCTTGTCTCCTAAAAGTCTTTCATCCACTAACACACCAGTGGCTGTGCAGCTGATTATGGTCCTCTAAAACATGTTTAAAAAATGTTCCACTACAACTGTACAAACAATAAAGGGGACCCATTATGCTATTCTTTATTTTCTGTCATATATATATATATATATATATATATATATATATATATATATATATATATATAAATAAAACATTACATGGCTCATATCAAGTTTCAAATAATAGTCAATATTTGTACATTTTTTTTTCTACTTTTGCACTCTTACTTATGAGTACGAGTGCATATGCACAGAAGTGCAACACAGAAACCTCGCCCACCTGCTCCTCACATCTTGTGTTTGCAAAGTGCAGCCAATCAGAGGAATATCATCTTAAAGGGAGGGTGGCTTTAAAAGCACCGGAGCTAAAACGCCTTGTTTCAGACAGAGGATGAACTGAGGGGCTGCACCAAGCCCCTTTATGATAAAGAGGGAATATTTTGCACAGTGAATTGTGCAAAATTACTCTAGTAGAATCCAAGAATAAAAATATGGAGTAAGAAATAGCATAACAGGCCCCCCTTTAAACTCAAAGTTAGTGCTTCTTTTGATTCTTGTTTCTCCAGGTGGTGTTTCTATGCTTAGCTGCAGCAGAAGGCTACTTCCTAGTAGTATCATGCAGCTCTATTCCTGGGGCAAAATATATCACATTGTGAATATGAATTCAGCTACCAGGAACTGTTGGGTTTCAACACACCTTTCAAATGCATCTGTTTCAAATGCGTCTGTTCAAAAAGGACAAACCAAAGATTGCATATGTTTTTCTTACAGCAGAAAGTATTGCTGCTTCATAGCCAGTATGAAGAGCAGGATAGCTTACAGAGAACAACTTAGCATACATTATGTCATGACCTATCCTTTTATACTCTGCAGGTACAGACAGATCACAGGCTTCACAAGCAGGGAAAACATATAACCAGTCTAAGAGCACAAACTACTCCCCAATCCCCACTTGTTTGCTACTAATTAGTTCTAAAATATGACAAACATATTGGTAATTATCACAATACTTGAAGTCCCTCATCATGTTAACTGGCTGTAATCAGCCTCAAAATTGTGTAAACAGTAAATTAAAGTCAAAATGTTTAGCAGTTTACTGTAACATTAGTTAATGATTTCCAAAAGCCTCAAACAACAGACGCCAACCTGCTAAAATCTGAAATCGCTAAAGCGTTTTCTGTCATCAGACTTTGGCGATGTTGGGGGTGCACCGACAAACAACAAAGTGAGCTGCTTTTAAAGTGTTTTTACCTCTGATGTTGTTTACAAATCATTTCAACTTGTAGTTCTTGGGGAAACTGTAGAGAAAAGATATACGGTGCAAAAAGAAGGCCAGAAGAATGAGAACTGTCTGTTCTGTCTGCAGAAAGGAAGACATCAGAGGAAATGGTTCGAACAGGTGAAGTAATTTTTTCCTCAGAGAGAGAAGCATTCTAAGAATTTGCAAGTAAAATGTTTTTAGGTTAACCCTGGGAGACCTGATGTTTTGTTGCAGACACAGCCAACCTAGCTTTCATCTTATTACCCTAACTCTTGACTGTGTATGCTCTCAAAAAATTTTAATGGCTCCTGGAAGTAGGCAAATAGCACTTTCCAGCGTCAGCCAATCATAGCAGTGTGTGGCAAAGAGCCAATCAAGTTCCCTTTTTTACAGTAATACAGTAAAACTTTATTTGAGGCCCTGTAATAACAAAAGGGAAAAAAATCGAATTAGTACCAGTACATCACAGCAATTTTAGGTAGTTGAACAAGGTTGCCTCTTGTAGGAGCTCCAATTTATTGAGAAACGGAAGTAAAGAAATTTCAGTTCAGTCAGGATCACTGCAGTAATTTATATTTGACAGCATGGTTCTGATCTGGGAGCTCCATGTCCTTCCATGTATAGGTGAAGAAAGCATACGGTAGGGATACCACCAACAGAAAGAGAACCCCCGTTCAGAAAAGAGCAGGCAGCACTAACAACAGATATGACATTGTTTAAGCCATACAGAGAAAGGAGGAGCTTGGGTGGAGGTGGGTTGCAAAGCAGCTTGCAGATCTGCAGTAACTGAGGCCATTAAAGCAACTTAAATAGTGTGCCCTATATGCAATTTTCCAATTGGATCTTTAGAAGGCTATTAGCCGAGCCATCAGCTGGCACTGAGATCAGGTGATCTGCCGGGATTGCGGCTAAGCTTGACTTTGTGTCCTGCCTGAACTCCCGCTATACTCAGTTAAAATAAACTTCCATTTTATAACTTCTGTCTATTTAAATCCTAACTACAAAATCACCACACAGAAATTAACATTATTTGTAAGATATTAATGGGCAGTTGTTTCCTGAAAAAAAGGACACACTAGAATTGAAGATAGCACACTGTGTTACAACTTTACAACTATACATATATGTTAAAAAAAGAAAAAAAGAAAAGAAAAGAAAAAGAAGAAAAAAAATTGGTTTTAGCTTCAGGTTTAAAGGGTTAAAAGGAGCCAAATCATGTCAGTCTTTCATAGTCAATAATTTGGTCGAATAAAGCATAGCAGAAATGTCTTTCATATCAACAGTTCCCAGCTGTTAACATCTGAACAAACAGACTGAGTGATATCAGTCTGCTCAAACTGACTGCATAGTCACACTGTGAGAAACACCACCAATTAGCAGACTGAAACCAGGGAACAAGCCCACTTCCATCAAACATGCATTAATCTGGGGGTCAAACAAGCAGATCTTTCAGCAGTTCACCAGCTCACAGCCAGCAGCCTATTGTTTGATTCCTGTTGGGCGAATGACAAAATGTACACGAGGAGTTGATTGCAGCTATTAAATCTCCACAGTCTGAACATATTGTAGCCTTCGCTGTGAGGTTTAGAAAGGCCAGTGTGTCAACTTTAAGTATTATTTTGCTTTGTTAAAAATACAATTTTATATATTTAAAATTTGTGGTTGCAATCACAGAACTCCTGCTGAGCACAATCAGCCGAGCTACAATCAGGCTTATTTCAGAAAATAAACCATTAAACACACTTCAGTGGCTGCATTCAAATTTGAACTAAGGTGAGTAAAAAATAAACTTCTTCCTTAGTCATTTCTGTAAGAATTTGCATTTTATTTATTGATTTGGTTTTTATTTTTTTGAGTCATGGTGTACGTTTTAAACCAGGAAACTAATTATGTTTGTCTCTGAGTTTGGCCAAAGTCTGAGGAAGCTGTAATGAAGTGAAAAGATTGCAAGCTCTGCCAGGCCATCAAACTAAATAAATAAAAAACCTTCGCTCTTAATTGACCTGCCTGATGGCTGGATCACACTTTGATAGAAGATAAATAACAGGGCGACTGTAATGGATGGACCCCGCAGGTGTCCAGTCGGTTTTACAGACGCAGCTCATTAAACCAATGGAATCGAGAAAACACGCACATCTCCATGAATATAATTTCAGCCTCTCTGTACATTTTGTTCACTCTGCTTCTGAAGGTTTAGGTGCAATTTACCCTGCAGCGGAATGGCCACAAACAACAGGGGTGGAGTTATAATTTCCATGGAAATTACTTTGCTGTGCTGTGCCAAGCGGATGTGGGAAGAGGTTGGCTCCGCTCAGTTCGATTCCTGCTCCAAAGTCTAATCCTCAAATTATCACTCACTCAGCAAATCCCCCCCTCTTCTCTTCTTCTCTGCTCTCACACTCCACTTTTTTCCCTCTTTTCATGTCCCCTTCTCACACTCATTTGCCTCTCACTTTCCTCTCAAGCCAACCCGAAGCTCTATCTATCCGTCTATCTGCAGGAGGGAGGGGACAACAACAGAGACATTGCATACGAGCCGACAGGTGTTTAATCGAGTGCCGTTATAACTCTGGTTTAAACCAGTAATCTCAAATGTAGAATATGTGAAAGGAAATAACAGGAGCACTACCGGTTTCCCTCAAACCACTGGTGCTCGTGGAAGGGAGCAATGGCAAAAAAAAAAGAAAAATGGAAAAATTATGACCAAAAAATGGCCTAAAACATCCAAGTCCAGAGACTCAAGGTAGGTTTGGAAAAGTAGTAAAGGGCCTTTACACCAATGTGTATCGGTGTATTGCAACCTTCTTCAGGATGCAATACAAAGATACAAATAGAGCAACTATAGCTTCAGTCACCACAGGTGTGCAACATCTATTACATGCATCATTATTTTTAGCCTCTAGGGGGAATGGTGAGTACAGCATTTCTCTAGCCTTTCAGGGCATCACCCAGGAAGTACATAGCCCTCTGATAGGCTGTTAAAAATACATTTCTAACCAAAACTACACACAAAAAATCTATAAACAATAAAATAGAACAGATACACTGAAGCCACAGTAATATTAAATATACAGCCCTGTTAGTGATGAAAGACAACATTGTAGGCCAACTCCAGTCAGTTACAAAAACAGTGACCCTTAACCGGTGGCCTTAATCAACCAGTTACCGAACAAAGTGTGGCTCTCTTTGAGGCATTTGATGTTTGCCAATGCAAATGGCATACCTGTGTTCACCCACCCTGTCCCTCAGTCTCCTTCTAGTCCTACATAGAAACAAGTACATTTGAGACGGTGTACGACATGAATAGTGTTACAATTTAATTCAATTCAATTCAACTCAATTCAATGTTATTTATATACAAATCACAACAACAGTCTCCTCAAGGCGCTTTATATTGTGGGGTAACAATCCTACAATATTAGAGAGAGAATCCCAACAGTTAGACGACCCCCTATGAGCAAGCACTTGGCGACAGTGGGAAGGAAAAACTCCTTTTTAACAGGAAGAAACCTCCGGCAGAACCAGGCTCAGGGAGGGGCAGCCATCTGCCGCAACCGGTTGGGGATGAGGGGAAACAGATATGTTTAAACACCTTCAAGATGACTAAAGGCCCAAACTTACAACTTATACAATACAAAACTCTTCATAGAATACACTATACAGGACAAAGGATGTTCCAAATGGGCCTTACACACTCAAACATATGCACCCACTGCAAGAGCAACTCTGCTGAGAACTATATAAATGCTATATGGTCTTGTACACCTGTTCAGAGATTCTGGCAGAGGATATGTGAAGACCTATCGACCTGGTTTAGTTGCTGTATCCCAACCTCACCCACACTGTGCGTTTTAGGTGATGTAAGTGAATTAGATATGGAAGTAAATACATCACACATAGTTCTTACTGCCTTATGCATCG
>VUQI01021753.1:34095-50265 GCA_015106735.1 Paratilapia polleni
ATACCTAAACCAAAAAGTGATCAGAGTTCCTAGGCTCTCTTAAACCTAGGCGGCGTTGTCACTAAGTGTAATTAGGAAGTTGCCATTCAGTCCTTTTGGTCTTGATGCTTGTGCCTTAGCTCGTGCAAGTGACAAGCATGCACGTGCATGCTTATCCACCCGCCATTTTGTGTGTGACATATTCAGTCATTTATTTTTCCATCCATTATTGTGTGCCTGCATCCTTGCGGGCATCACAGATGCAAACGTACTGTAGCAGAATCCAATAATCAAAATATACAGCTGGAATTTAGGATAACAGGTCCTTTTTAATATATCAATGTGTAAATAGAAAATTCTAAAAAAAAAAACAAAAAAAAAAACAGAAAATTGTTTGGTCATTTTAAATCATAGGATATTTCTAATTTATTTCAACCAGCCATTTTTCCAATTAATGTGTCTACAGTGGCTCTGTTGGTCATGCTAAAGATTGGGAAAATAAGGGGTTGTCCAAAAGAGTTTGAAAACACACAATCTCCTTGCAGCTTTCCAAAAAATTACATGAATACATGAATCATTTTGTACTAAACTGTGTAAGTAACTAAGAAATTAGCTGCCAATTTGCTAATATTGGATCTCCATCAGCAAATACTTGTCTGGCCTACACACGAGTTGTCGCCTGATGTGCCACTTTTTGTCTCTCCATATCTATACAACTAAGGTGGAAACAGTGCACAGAGCTAAAGAGATACACAAAAAAATTTGTGACCACAGAACAATGCGGTCACAAAGTCACCAGATGGTAAATGTTGCAACTTACCAAAATCTAACCAAATGCAACATTGGCATTATTCAATTCAATTCAATTCAATTTTATTTATATAGCACCAAATCACAACAACAGTCTCCTCAAGGCGCTTTATATTTTAGGGTAAAGACCCTACAATATTAGAGAGAAAACCCCAACAGTCAAACAACACCCTGTGAGCAAGCACTTGGCGACAGTGGGAAAGAAAAACTCCCTTTTAACAGGAAGAAACCTCCGGCAGAACCAGGCTCAGGGAGGGGCAGCCATCTGCTGTGACCAGTTGGAGGTGAGGAGAAACAGAAGAGAGAGCAGAGGGACAAAAGACACTAGTGACAATTCTTCACATTAGCAGTTTATGAAACTGGTGATAAGATACCCGTTATTAACTAAAACATCTTTAAAAGTGTCCGTTTTCACCACGTTCTTACAATTATCACAGCAAAAAGTCCCTCTAGACCTGCGCAGCCGAGTGTCCGTTTTGAGAGCAGGAAGGTAACTCTTGTCCAGTTTGTCCTTGATTGTTGGGGCTCTTGTGAAGCTGATTCCAGCAGGTTCAGTAAAAATTTCTTGTAAGAAGTCTCACTCTCAATAATGTCTCAATATTTCTTTGCAGTGTTTTTGATCAGGAGAGCCTCTCTGCTGTAGCGTGTAACAAAGTAAGGTTTGTAAAGTTTGTAAGCTCTTGTTTTGGTTTAGTGTTACAGAATATGTGAGTTTTAAGTAAAGACTAAATATTCACATTTATCTAAAGAACTAAAGGGGCCAAATGATGCAAAACAAAAGTAGGCAAAATGCTAATGTGATGAACTGTCAATAATCCATAAATTAAAACTGTGGAAATGGGAAAACAAGACGGTCTTTAGATTGGTGTTGTAATGTTGGTGTTTTGGTGTTCTTTGCATCATCATGTCCAACCAGCATGGGCTTGATTTGAGCTGGCATGAAATAATAAACACAGAATTGCAACTGAATGTTAAAACAAAGACCATGCAAAACAATAGCTTGACATTGATGAAATGTGCTTATTTCCTTTCTTGCTGAGAGTTAAATGAGAAAAAGCCTTCTCTTGTCTCTGGGAAGGCTGGAAACAGGACGAAACACCTGTCCAGTCTCACGTCGACTAGTAGAGATGTTTTACTCTGCAGCAGATGAGTCAGTTTTCACAATTTTCCAGACTTTGGGTGTTTTTATGGTTGTAAAAAGTATGAGAAAAGACCACAAGGCATACTGCCAGCTGGTAAATATAATGTTCTACAGGGCAGCCATATTGCTAAAAAGCTCAACTAAACAGTTTCCCGGCAGCGTTGGGGATTGTTCAGAGGCATATATCTCTCAGGTGTGAAAGACTGAAACTGCCATAATAAAAAGTTAATTAATGAATGAATGACTCAAGAGTTTTTCAGCTAAATTATCTAAGCACCTAAATTCTTTAGCAATCTTCTGCCTGGATACAGTCATTTCTGTGTCATTCAACCTCAAAGAAGAGAGACTGAATGACAGATTCCTTCATTTACATGATAAAGCAGAAATCCATCCATTTTCTTCTGCTTATCGAATTGAGGGTCATGGGGAGACCGGAGTCTATCCCAGCTGTCATGCAATGAGAGGGGGGATAAACACAGAAAGACAGACAATTGTCCACGCACACAGTTAACCTGACATGCATGTCTTTGGACTGTGGGAGGAAGCCAGAGTACCTGAGAGAACCCATGGAGTCATGGGGAGGACATACAAATGTTCAAATCCACTGGCCGGCTGGGGCCAGTGGATTTGAACCCAGGGCCTGCTTGCTGTGAGGCGACAGTGCTAACAACTGCACCACTGCGCTGTGTGATAAAGCAGAAAGGCCTAAATAAATGTTTTTGTTTTTTTTTTTTAATAAAAATGGAAATATAAGTTAGGCAACCAAAATAAAAATAAAGCATGCAATAACATGGTAAGTTGAAAAATATGTTGGGAATGTTAAAAAAAAAAAAAATAGAAAAATAGAATAAAAACATGAATAACTGTAAAGTAAATTCAATCAGAAACATTCATTCATGACAAATTTTATAAAATAATGAAGGCCTACATTTAGTTTTTTAAATATTGTTTGTGCATTTAATAACATATTATTATTTATTTTTGCAGACTCTGTCCTCCATACCGGGGACAGGTTTTGCTTATTGTTTGTAGAAACTACACACAAATTGTGTAAGTTTGCAACTCAAGTCAAGAGCCTATGGATTCTGTGGTTACAATAACAATGTTTGTTACCTGCTGTTAGCTAGCACACATTAAATGTAATGTAAAGTTTAAACTTTATATGTCTCAGTGTTAGATTTATTAGTTGTTTAATCACAGTCTGGACAACACCCGAGGCATTTGGGGATCTAAATGGTTTATAAAAACTGGCCATAGAAGATCTGAGCTCTTATTCAGCAGGTTGCTACTTACAGCTTACAGCTTACACAATAAATAAATAAACTGTAGCAACATTCATTAAAAGTATAGACAATTATCTTTCTGGGGAAATCTTTTGTTAGAAAATCTTACACTGGTTGTTAAAAAAAATTGGTTTGTGGAATCTGTTCAGGGGTTAAAAGCAGCAAACGTGATGTAAAATTATGTCTGCGTAAGAAAGATGTTAGTCAGCATTACAGCAGTGTATTCTCTCTGTTAAAAGCAGCAGGTTTGTCGCAATTTTCCTGCCTCTGTGCAGCTGCAGAGACACAGAATGATTCTAAGGGACAAAAACGCTCTTTGATTAAAATCTTTAATTTTCGTTGGAAGCAACATTTTGTTTTTATTGTGTTTTGTATAGTTGGAATGTAGATGCCAAAAATGCACACACTGATTTCATAATTATACCCCAGATAGCAACTCTCTCCACCTGTGCTGCCTTTGTCCCCTTCCTTCTCTCTGTCTTTCTGTGTTCCTGTCTTCTTTAACTTTACTCAGTTCTGTTTTCCTCCCTTTTACTTGGTAACTTTCTCTCCCTGAAAAGTACATGTTCAGAAGAAAAAGTTCTACAATATCAGCAGGGATTTTGAAGAAAATGTTGGGAAGGTTAATAATAGCCGGGTTTGTCTCCCACCTGTTCAGTGCAGTGAAAGCTCCACTGCAGAGCTTGCTGGTTAGATGCTAAGTGCTGATCAGATGAGAGCAAGGCTGATCTTTTGAAGCATGGGTTGTATTGTATGTGCTGAACTGCTACTGTTGGGGTGGATAAAACCTTGAAAAACAAGCTCTCAGCAAACAGCAGACAGCTTGCAGTGGCTCCTCGGAAAGACTCTGTTGACTTTAGTAAGTCAGCGGGTGGAAACACTGCCAGGGTTACACAGTCATTACAATGTCAACATCCTAATATTAACTGGTGTTAAAAACCTACATTAAAGCAGCAACAGATGAAAGTTAAAATGGTGCCTGGAGCTGCTAGCTGCATGTTTTTGTTAAACCAAGGACTTTAGCATCTTTGAAACAAGGCTCAAGGTTTAGTTTTATTTATTTATTTATTTATTTTTTATTTACTCAGCATTAATAATATGCCTAAGGCCTGTTGCTATTTGGGAGTTTTTAAAAAAAAAAAATATTAACAAGAGTCTCCAACCATGCTAACAAATGTGTGAGGTTGTACTCGAGCTAAATGATAATTCCATAACACCGGTCCTTTTGCAAGTGATAGGACAACATTTGGACAAATATAAATTTTGAGCTAGTTGAGTTTTGGAAGCTGGTCCCCTCTATTTAATGATTTCTTACAATTTTGGGGAGGTCGGAAAGAATCTGCTCTGATGGAGCCTTTTTGGGACATAATGACCTGACCCTCTTCTGTTTGGTATCTTCTTTTTCTGTCTCTACTGAGGCCTCAAGGATATCCTGGCTCTTTGTTGTTTGTTTGCAGCAATTTACTGTATTCCCTTGTCTAAAGGGAAGAGTACAGGGTATAAAGAAACCTCTCTGTAGAAGCATAAACTTCAAAACTGGGATGGTTAGACTCATCTCTATTCTCCTTGATATCAAGTACCAAGTTTTCATAGTAAATGCATCCATATTTTATACTGAAAGAGTATTTCTGCATGAGGGACCTGGCCTCACAAAATTTCCTTAACAGTTGTCCCCAAGGGCTTAGTCACACACAGGCCTAGAGACTGATCAGTGACCTCCCCAGCAACCACCAGTTGCTAGGCAAAAATGTGTATTCCCCAACCAGTTGGTGAGTGGTTGCTGGAGGTTGCTGGCTGTCGCTGGGTGAAATCGATTGCAAAGAAGGTGCTGCACCAAAAACCTACTTTTGACTGCTTTGGTCAATAGTAGATTGCCATGTTCACACATAGTCTGGATGGGAGACGCTGATGTGTCTGCAAACACTTGCTAACTAACCACCGAATGGCAGTGAAACTTAATAAAGTGCAACGCAACCCAAAACGGAGAACGTTCGCCTTCAAAGTAAAAGTTGTGCCTTACCGCTGAAACCACCAATTTTGAAAACACACAACTTTTACTTTGAAGGCGTATGGTCTCCGTATCCAGTTTTGTGTTGCACTCTTCGCAGTTTCACTAACTACTTGCCAAGTGGTTGTTGAGTGTTTGCAGACAAGTCGGCATCTTACAAACTGCAGGCGACCGCAGCAATCACAAAGAGGTTTTCAGTGCAGCACCCTATACCTCTTTGCAACCAATTTCACCTAGCAAAAGCAAGCAGCGTCCCACAACCACTTGCCAACTGGTCATGCATGTTTTGCCCTAGCAACCAGTGGTTACCAGGCAGTCGTCAACTGGCCTCCACACCTGCGTGACTGGGGCCTTAAGTCAGAATCAGAATATATGATGGATTGGTTTGGTACATTCCAGTATGAATGTTTAGGGTATCATCCCTGAAGGATCCTTCTCAGTGGTTGGGAAAAATACTGCTTGTAGATGTGCTGATGCTGTATGTGCATGAGTGCAGTCTGGTTTTACTTCTGTCTGTCTTTGGCAAGAGGCAGCAGCACATAGCTGAAAGCAGACAGTAACAAGTACATGAAGAGACAGTGAGTCGGGACTGGGGGTTGGGAAACGTGGGGATATTTGGAGCTCTAACTCTGCTCCTAATATAACTGTGTGTGGATCGACAGCTGCAGTGTGTCCTGAAGCAGTAGGCTGTGTTACATGTCAGAGTCACAGTGGGACTCAGGAGTTTCCTGGTGGAGTACAAATGTAATCGATGTATAAATAGTGAAAGGCAAAAGCAGACAGAAAGACCTGCTGGCTGTAAGTAAGCCTAAAAACAAAAACATCATTTATCTGCTCCTCGTGTAAGTTCTACTGTCAGAGATGTTGTTAAATCATGAAGCTGCCTCACTGTCACTTTTTATGATCGTAATATTAAATTTAAAAATCTTATAAAATTTCTAATAAATTGTAGCAATTCAGAATCAGTTATGAACTGTCTGACATCACAGCAGCAAAAAGGAAAGTCTTACTGTCAGTATTTAAACTGCTGGATATGGCCTTTAGATGTGGCACGTCAATGGCCAGGGTGCAGTCAGCAAAACTGGTTAGTGTAATGGACAGGAAATAATGTTTTAATACAAGTCAACTTGTTTCTGAAGATTTTAGACTTTGAAAAATAAAGAATGAACTCATTGAGAATATCCACCATCAGACACTAGCAAGCATGAACTGTATGTGTGGAACACACACACACACACACACCTGCTAATTAGTGTTCCCTAATAAAATACGAGAATTTCAGACACCAGAACTGAAGCAGAGACTTCTTGGATGGTCTATATTTTTCTGATAATCCCATTAAAAATGCTCCAAAAGGCACCAAGAGCACAAACATGGTGAGAGGTCCAGTTCAGTGATTCCAGTTAGTGGATGTAAAGCCTATAAAAGCGCAATTGGCTACAGCTACTTGTGTCAGGATACTGTCAGTCAAAGCAGCTATGCTCCTAACTTTAATCCTTACTGGTTCCAGAAAAGTGAGACAAAAGTCAACTCTTGTGCAGTTGTTATGAAGGGTTAAATTATCCATACAGGTCAAAACAGTTTTTCACACCAGGCTGTAAACATGCTTTTTAATGCTATAAAATTTGATATTTTAACATGGGAGTCTATGGGGACTGACTTGCTTTTGGAACAAGCCTCATGTGGCCATTAGAGGACATGCGGAAGTGAAGATTTGGCTTGCCACTTGTTTTGTGTGGATTCTTGGGACGTGACTTCCCTCTGTTTCTTGCAGGTTCCCTGACTGGCACACCTTAAAAAGCATCAATTAATCAACAACCAGTACTACACTATATGGATAGAAGTGCTGGGCCACACCTCTTAACTGAGGTGTTTTGCCACAGGTGTATAAATCAAACACCTATCCATGCAATCTGCCTTTACAAACATTTGTGAAAGAATGGGTCATTCTAAATAGCTCAGTGACTTCGAGAATGGTGCTGTAATAGGATGGCACTGTTGCAACAAGTCCTTTCCGGAAATGTCTTCCCTCCTAGATATTCTATGATCAGCTGTAAGTGGTATTATTGCAGTGGAATATGTGGAAATGTTTAGGAACCACAGCAACTCAGCCACAAAGTGGCAGACCATGTAAAATTGCAGAGTGGGGTTGCCGAGTACTGAGGCGCATAGTGGGTAAAGGTCGTCAACGCTCTGCTGAATCAATAACTGCACAAAAACTGTGCGCCGGGAGCTTCGTGGCATGGGATTTCATGACTGAGCAGCTCCTGTCGGCATAATGTGAAGGTGGCCCAATACTTTTGTCCATATAGTGTATATCAACCACAGCTCTTTTCCCCACTCCCAGGTCATTGTGAAGGGTTAGTCGTGGTGAACTTTCCGACTCGTCTCTGGGTTGGTAGCTCTTAACTTGGCTCACTTTGTGCTCTGGATTTCCCACATGTCAGTCGGCCTACAGCAAGTCCCCTCTGTCAGTTTTTCATCTCTAGTGTCTCCTAACCTTCCTTCACCCGCTCCACTGGTTCCTCCAGGGCGTACCCCAGATCATCCAGCAAAACCACTTGCCTGGGAATGCATCCTCAGTCTATCAGTTCTTGGCTAAAATACTAAAAAATTACACTGTAATATGAAATCAGAAGATTCAAAAAAAGAAATAAAGTTTCAGTGAAACAAATTTCACCATTGTGTTTGAGAGGCATAAATCATACCGAGTTGTTACCAAAATAGGACATCTCCTTCCAGGGCTGATGTTGCATGGAAACAAAGCATTAGATTAAAGATTAAATTATATTAAACCTGATCTTTATGCAAACTCCAAAATGGAAGAACAAAATTTTCATCACACCTAACAAAGTACAAAAATGTTTCTGTCACTGATGATACCCTACAACTTTTTTTTTTTTTTTTGCATCTTTCATGATCAGCAAAAAGGGCAAAACTTATGTATTTCAATAAGTGTAAACTAGTGTTGCCAGACTTATGTCTCGTTATGCTCGCAAAGGTCTACAGAAAATCTTGTTCTCGTCACAAAATTGGGATAATGAGACCTTTACAAATCCTGAGGCAGCAATTTGGGGTTTTGAAAAGTAATTGGTTTTTGTCACAATATAAACAGCATCTCATGTGTAATTTTAAAAGTAAGTGAACCTGAGGTGTTTTTTTAAAGCTTAACAGCAGGGTTGGGAGTACACAGATTAAAGCATTCAGATGTGCAGGTATGTTCATTGACAATGGAACAGATCCAGTGTATCCAATATTTTGACTTAGGTTTGGGTAATACTAATCAACTGGAGGGACAGAGTTTTATGTTGAACCATATGACAATCAGCTCTGACCATCCCCAACACCCCCATATTCACCCAGCAACAGCAAGTCCAAAAGAAACATCCTCAGGCTCTACAAATAGAAGACCCTTGGGTCTCCCTGTCAAGGCCAAAACCTCGGTCAGTAAACACTAAAAATCTCAGCTGCAACAGTAATGAAACACAACAATATTACAGCCATTTAGTCACAGCAGGGCTGCCTCTTGAATGAATGTGCCACGCTCGGCAACCTTCGGATGATCGGTTTGACATAAATCACAAAAAAGCAACAGGTACACCTTGAAAAGCCCTGTAGTTCCACACTACACAGTATAACTAGCGTTGTAAGTAAACTGGTGAAGTTCTACATTATTTTCGGTAGCTGTTTTCACATTTGAACTGCGGACAACATTGAGCGAATCAAGTCTGGAAACTGTCCAAAATGATCCTCTTTCACATGTGGCACACAGCAGTCTGACTCAGCAGACACTGGAAATACTCCGTTTGGTTTTGGAAAAGGAGAGTGCGTATGAGCAGGACATTGTAAATTACCTGCTCTGTTCTCAAATGGGGTCCATCAGACAAAACACAAGCTTTTGTGCTAATGTGGTGGAAGGTTAAAGATCGCCTATTTGCTTCTCACATACACCTCCACTAGGTAATGTCAAGAAAAGTTCAGGGCTTGAGTGGATGAGTGATAGTCAGAATTCGGACTTGCAAGACTTCCAGTCCAAAAAAGAAATTCACGGAAAACTTGCCTCACTTACTATCAAGAAAATCAGCTCTGCCTAAATGCACGTGTCTAAAAAGCACTGTCAGAAGTCAATTTTAGATAAGTAAAGTTCTTGTGTGTTTCAACACCATTTAAAATCCAAAGTCGGCATTTTCAACTTTCCAACAGTAGTTAATGCTAAGCTGGAATTGCACAGAAGAATCAAAGCTTCCTCTGACTGTCTCTAATGATTCAAAAACAGAAATGACTTTTGCCCATTGAGCTATGCAAAGATTGAAGCTAAACATTCCCCCAACCAACACACACGGCCCCTCACCACAACTGAACCAGGCACTCATCCGTCCCACCCAGAGCTGAACCAGAGTCAGTGTTGAGGCATGGGCCTCCTCCTTCTCGAGACCCACAGTAGGCTGCAGTCTGTCCACATTCACCTTCTTGTTACTTATTTATAGCATCTTGTTCCCCAGAGGTCCAAAGTAATTGAAACCAAATGTGTTGCTGACACTGATATGGAGAGGTGGGGGTTGTCAGCCCACCCACTCACCCTCCTCCTCCACTATACCCAAAGATTATAGAACAGGGGTGAGATTTATAGTCTTGGAAACAAGTTTTCTTTCAACTTCAGTTATAAATGAAAAAGAAAGTTGCAGAGCTTCAGTTTGTCCCAACGTCTCTGTTCACAACAAATAAATGAATTAAACTGCTTCAGTCTCCGGGGCTCTGCATTTGTAAAGTGGTTATAATGTTTTGCTTTTTTTTCCCCCAGGCCAGTGAGCACCAAGCGGACAAAAAAATTTAAAAAAAAAAAAAAATGAATTTTTCTTCCATCTCCCCCCAAGAGAAACAAGCAAAGTAAAAAGGACTAACTGTAACTTTAATTTGGTCCACTTTTTTTGAAAAAATCAGCTTGCAGCAATCAAAGCTCAGCCCACCTCCCCACCCACCAAAGCCACACCAACAACCACAGTCAATGAGCAGACCAAACAATACAGTTACAGCAAACTTACCATGCTTCCTTTTTTTCCCCTTCTTGTTTGTTATTCCGCTCTTTATTCCCACTCTTTTCCTCCCTTCTGGACTCCTGTTGAGCTCTGCTTAAAGTCGAGGTGTGTCAAGCAGATAAAAATGGAATTGAGTTGCTGCAAAGAAGCTGCATGAGGCCTTCACTGACCAAGTCAGGCAGCCAGCCCTCTCTCTTTCTGTCCCCTCCCTGCTGCCTTGCTCACTTGTCAGCTTTTCCAATAACAAACTGATGCCCGCCTCTTTTGGCTGAGTCCCTGAGCTGTGAGCTGTTTCCTGAATGCATGGTGGACTCCCGTGACCCAGCTGTCTCCCTCTTTTCTTTCTTTTACTTTTTTTTTTTTTTAAAGCTGCTGCTCTGCTGTGGAGAGTCCTGTTACTCCAGCCCTCTGTCTGTGAGCTGCAGCCCAGCCTTCTTGCCTTCCAGATTTAGAAACAGAGACACATGTGGGTATGAAGTTGAAAGAGGCGGGACTTGCCTGAGAGTGTTGTGTTGTCATGACGACCCCCCTTGTCTAGGTCCTGAGTTCTGCCCTTGTGTTTTATGAGGAAATACGTAGGGGTGTGTTTGGATTTTTGCATATGTGTGCGTGCATTGTGAACCTTTGCATTTTTACAACTACTCATTCCAAAAGCGAACGGCTTCTTACACACTAATCTCTATAAACAGATATCAGAATAAGCATATATATAGAATCTGCAGGCAGGGGACAAGATGTTTGGTACTGGAGCTTTTCTGTTTTCCATTTGTAGACCACTTGAGGACCCAGTTCTATTGACCAATCATGTTTGGTCAGGCTTTGGCTGCATGAAGGTAAAACAATCATGTGGAAAGCAAAAGCAGAATGGCATTTGCAGAAGTGCATTCTTGAAACCATCAGCTTTCATTTGGCAATAATTTAATTTTTAGTTACCTTTAAAAAGAAAATGATCTGCATTCATAAACAATGGACAGTGCACGGAACAGGAAGTCTTGGCCTGGATATCCGCTGGCTACACAGGAAGCCACAGGAACAAGTTAGCCTCTGCGTTCCCAGATTGCTTACATACTGACAGACTTTCTGTCCAAGCCCAAGGTGACTGCAGATATTTTATACATTTATTTAATTAGTCTAATTAAGTACTTATCATAGTTTTCTGTTATGTATTTTATCTATAATTAGAAGGGAAAGTGAGCGTTTGTGGGCTATATATGTGCACCTAACTAAACAGAAAACTGTGGGAAAACACCTATCACACCATCCTAGAGCGCAACAATCCCTTTTCCAAAGTATTGAATGCATTATTGTGTTATTACCAAGAAAGGCAAATCCATCCATCCATCCATCCATTTTCTTAAATGCGTTTCAATATAAGATTGCTGAGAGGCTGGACTCCATCCCAGCTGACACTGGGCTATAGGCAAGATACCAACAGTGTACTTTGGACTATGGGAGGATGCATGACCACCTGGAGAAAACGTCATATAGACAGGAAGGAGCCGACCAGCAAGTTCAATTGTTCTTGCCACCAGTAGATTGTATATAAAGGATAGGCATAGCTTCTGGGTCTAAAAAGTGAAGCCAGTGTGGCCAGTAGAAAGCCATTCTTTCTAATGACCAACAGAGAACAGCTCCTCTGGTTGCAGAAAGATGTTAGATTGCATAGAAGTCTATAGGAAAATGGCCCTCAGTTCCCTTGATCTATGACTCTGTCCTGATGACCTGATGAGTTCTTGGTCTCAGTTGCTAGCTTCAAGTCATACTGAATAAAATATCACAGTCATTTTGTAAATTAGAGTCCTCATTAGAATCAAAAAGGAGAATAAAGCAGAGTGTGTTTTACCATACAACTGACAAGTTGCTAGACGATAAGCGTACCATGCGCCTTGGTTTCTCAGTCAGATTCACTGCACACTCATGTCCAGTTTCAAAACACTGAGATGGTGATGTTTAAAAAAACTCAGTTTGAGGCTTCACAGCGGGACTTCACAAACCAACGGGCGTCGTCACTCTGGCTACGTCCATCTTTCACATACAACACGCTGACTGTGTGTTAATCAGCATATTGAGAACCCTGATTTAATTTCACATATTTCACACATTTCAAAGAAGCTGTGCGAGCTCATGTGACTCACACACAGGCGGGAGATCAGAAAATGCCAGCTGCATGCCATTACTGGTATTTTGGGAGATACTGACAAACACATTATTGTACATGGTATTTTGTTGTTCTTTTCATTCTTTAAATATTTTAAAGTAAAGTGTTGAGTCAGCTTCATTTTTTTTCATTTATGTCTCAAGTCCAAGTGTTTCATTTTAGATGTGTGTGTGTGGCAGCACAGCACTTTTGCCTGCTGTCTCACTGCATCTACTTAAGATGTTGAGAGACTCCTACTGAACTCTGTCTGATATTGCACAGTGACGCAAAAGGCATACGCAGTGCGTTACAATGTGACGCCTACGGCTTGTGACAGCAGGTCAGCATGTGAGTTTGGAGTAAGAACATGCTGTTTGTGGTGCTGTTCCATTTTACTCAGATACTTCTGATACTATTCAAATGCACTAGGCACGTAACATCAGGAAGACATTTGATTGGTCCTAAATTCACTCTGCAGCATGACAACAAGCCCGGACATACGTCCAGGGTCACAATGAACTTCATCTACAAGAACAAGGAGTCCTGTGACCCACACAGAGCCCTCATCCCACCATCATCTCATATCAGACTGGGCTAGGAGACAGAAGAAACTGAGACAGCCTAAATCCACATAACAACTGTGGCAAGTGTGCCTGGGAGAAGTGGTTCACTTTTGGCACTGCTTTTAGTGCCTGGAACTTCTGCACAGTACTCTTCATGAGAATGTTTGTTGTAATTACTGATGTGCATTCTTTTTTGTGCACGTTTTCTTCAGCAAAATGTTTTGGACGGAAACATCACAGTTTCGGTGACTTGAACTATGTTCAAGACGGGAGCATGCATGTGTGAGTGCACGTGCCTGACAGGCGGCATGCGAGTTCAGGAGTGAGAGAGAGAGAGAAAGCGAGCGAGCGATTTACAGAATGCAAATTCCTCTCCTCCACTTTAATGTTCTGTGGCCTGACAGCGAGGCAGCAAAAAGCCTCACAAAGCTTCTCCTACAAAGCTCCACTTTCTTTTCTCCCCTCGCCCCTCGCCCTCCCTCTCCTCACAGCCACACTGATCCCATTCTCTCTGCCTGCTTGTTTGTGGTGAGACTGATTTTGTAGGTTAGGGGAATACTTCATGCTTTGATGTTACATCCAGCAGTTTCACAGTACTGTGCCTTTGATAAGAAAATGCAAGGTGCTTTATTATTAAAAGAGGTTAAAAATCCTTTTATATGCCCATGAAACAGGTTAAGCTCCAAATACATCCGCACTCCAAATTCGCATTCTGTAAGCCTGGTAATTTCTACATTTCTCTTTCTGTTTTTTTTTTTTCTCGTCCTTTTCCCTTTAACTCTCACTTAAGCCACGATGAGAATGCAGCCACTCTCTCTTAGCATCGCTGCCTAGAAAGAAAAGAATAATAGCAATCATTGTCTAACAGGCAAGGCAAGTCCAGAATCTTAAGTGGGTAGCTGGGATGAAGGCTGTAGAAAGCAGGGGAACCACACTATTTTCCCTTGGCTGCTGCTGGAGCTCCACTTGATGATGTATTAATCAATAAATAAAATGGGAAATCCCTAATAGGCTTGTGGTAAAGAGAGGAGGAACACAGTGAGGCTCCGTCTAATAATGAAGATGCAGTGTAGGCAAAACCGCAGGGGAGGCGAGGCAGACGATCTCATACACAGACAGATTTTTAAACAAGAGTTTAAAAGAGGTGATGGAGGAGATAGTGGAGCGATATATGGAGTCGGCACATGCTGCAGAGCTGATGTGGAGGCAGAGAAGAAGAGGAATTCTTTCAGATAAATGTCAGTGGGCGGGGTTAAAGTCTCAGATTATAAATCTGAGTCAAAAAAAGTATTAAAGCACATGAAGGCAATTTTCAGCTAGACTAGATTATTCGCTATCTTTGAGATGCCATCAACTCCCCTTGAAGACTTGTCAGTAAATCAGATTTGTGTAGAAAATATGTACTTCTGGAAGACTTGACTTTCTACACCGTGCTATACATTTACCCTTTGCACACTGGCAGGAGTTTAAAAAGTTATTTTTCTCATTACCACCCTCTGAGTGCCTGTGAAGGGCCAATGTAGTAATTATTCTTGACTGTAACAGCTCATGCACCCCTTCAGTTTCATTTAGACAGGACGTAGGAGGAAATATGCATAGGCAGGAGAAAATTAGCCCCACACACTGCCCTTTTACCTTCAGTTAAGTTTACTAAAAATACAAAATTTCAGCTGCTTTTAGACATTCAACAGGCAACCCTTCATCAGGAGTGTGTGGGAGGTTTCTTTTCTCCTACGTTTAATTACTGAAATTCACCGCTCTGTTTGTGTTAGTTTGTTTGGACCCCCTTGCAAATGAGGTGATGCATCTCAAGGGAGGTTTATCCTGATATAATGAATTTTTCTTATTTGATCCAGTTAAAGCCATTGGAACATGGGTCTGGAATGTGCAACACAACAAAAGCAGCTCTCTAAAACAGGAATGTTTTGCAAGAAGGACTTTATCAGAACATATAATGCTGAAGTTACTAACTCTAGTAAACATCAGCTGTTCAAGGGCAGATTTGTAGGGAAGAAAACACTTCCACAAACAAAGAATGGGGACAGTGTGGAAGGGATGCATGCCAGACTGGAATGGATGAGGGTGGAGGATAGGCTGGGATGCAGACCTTTTATTTAAGAAAAATTTGTCTTGAGAAGACCTACTTATTTGTAGTCACAGCTAATACATTTTAATAGGTGTAGTGCTGCTGGAGAGCACTAGAAGGACCCTCTGCCACAGACCAACTTAATGCTTAAAAATGTCATAATGACTGTGTTAATTGATTTAAGGGGCAACCTCCAGAGCTGAAAAATGAAGCCAGAGCAGAAGTGCCAAAAACTGCAGTTCCTCTAGGTGCCACAAGGGGCTGGAGTCAATCCCCATAGACTCCCATGTTAAAAATGACCAGCTTTACCGCCTGGTACAAAAACTGCTTTGGCCTCTATGGATAGTTTCCCTCTTCATAACAAGTTAGGAGCACGGAGCTCTCTGCCATGTGAGTGCTGTTGGTGCCTTTTGGAGCAGAATTGTAGCTTGTTGTGAGGTACAGACTGTCCAAGATGTTTGTGCTTCAGTTTTGGTGAGTGAAATGTCAGTCATTAGTCTGTTACTTACTACTACTACTACTACTACTACTACTACTACTACTACTACTACTTGCAGTTTATAAATGCAGTTTGCTAACCATGTTCGCTAGCATCAGCTGATAGCTTAGCACACCACCCTTTCCTTCATGTAAGGCAGCTTCTGGCTGTCAAAAAAAACAAAAAAACAAAACAAAACATGGCAGCAGCCAAAACGCTACTGCTGAAGCTTCAAAATGTGGAGTCCAAAAGCAACGGGTGATGTCACGGCGGCTACGTCCACATTTTATATAGTCTAAGATCAGTTCATGCACTGAAAACATTTCAGCTCAAAGGCTGGTAAATGGTAAATGGACTGATTGCTCCGTTAGAGCAGTTTAGTGCTATCTAAGTACCAAAGTGCTTAAAGTACCTGCCGGTTTCCTTCAAATGACAGTGAATTCATTATTATTTCCCCCTTGTCTGTACTCATAAAGATAAGATCCTTTTAGTTTTTGGGACATCTAAAATGATAAAAGTTTATTAAAACTAGCAACAATTCAACTTATAGTGACTGACTTATTTACCTCAACTGCTAAAACTTACAGACCATTTTTAATGCTTTTATTGTGAAAGCTTTTTTTTTTTTTTTTTTAATGGGAAATAAGAA